>PVHT021183632.1:1215155-1299192 GCA_004024745.2 Catagonus wagneri
GAGAGACTAGGTCACTTTGCTGTACAGTAGAAAACTGACAGAACACTGTAAACCAACTAAAATGAAAAAAATAAAAATTATTATAAAAAAACTTTGGGGAGTACCCGTCACGGCTCAGTGGAAACGAATCTGACTAGGAACCATGAGGTTGCGGGTTCGATCCCTGGCCTCACTCTGTGGGTTAAGGATCTGACGTTGCTGTGAGCTGTGGTGTAGGTTGCAGACGTGGCTCGGATCCCACGTTGCTATAGCTGTGGTGGAGGCTGGTAGCTGTAGCTCTGATTCGACCCCTAGCATGGGAACCTCCACATGCCACCAGCGTGGCTCTAAAATGACAAAAGAAAAAATAAAAGCTTTTGTGGCATCAAAATCACCTGGGGCACTGACTAAACAGAGTCCAAGGATCCTTCCCTGGAGATTCAGGTTTGATAGGTTGGGGCAGCTACCAAGCAATCAGTATAATCAAGTGTCTCAGGTACTTCTTAAATCAAGGCAAGCTGGGAAATTCTGCTTTATATTAAAAAAGTGCACATGTGCATTAAAATTGATGAAATAGAAGTATACCTATATATTTATCTACAAAATATAAGAAAAAGTTCATAACACCTTGTTAAATGAAAAGTAGCTTATCTACTAAACATTATGCAGTTATGGTCTCAATTGTGAACTAAAATTTTATACATATAAATATAAATGGGAAGACATATACCAAAATTATTTAGGACAGTTACTTTATACACAACAAGATTACAGGCGACCTTGTTTCCTTTTTTGTACCTATATACAGTTACTAAATTTTCTCCCATGAGCATGTATTACTCTTAATACCAAATTATATTATTAGAACCAAACTCTCCAAAATAAGCTCCTTTTCTTTCGAGAAGGAAAAAAACAAAGGTTGTAAGAAGAATGTATAAGCTCACACTGACATTACAAAAGTATGTATGGGCTGCTTTTGCTCTATTTATCATTTTTTTAGAAAGGTAATTTGAATATAATTACAATTAAAGCTTCTCAAAGCATTTAAGAAACACTTCCTTGAAAAATAGAGTGTGTTCTTCCTTAAAATTTGTTTTGTAAGACAGACAGTAACACAAATTAAGTGACTCTGTGAGGAATTAGTCAAGCAGCTTAGGAAATAGAGTCTACAAGACAATTTACCTGGTCTTTTCAAAAGGTCACTGTCATAAAGAATGAGGAAGGAAGGTAACTATTCTAGATTAAAAGAGATTTGAGGGGCATGACATGTAAATGCAATGCATGGTGCTGGATTGGTTCTTAGCTTTAAAAACAGACTATAAACAACAATTTTGGAGATAATTAGGAAAATCTCAATAAAGACTATGAGAAATATTTTTAAAGTCTCCTGTTCTTATAGTGAGTATCTTTATGTTTCGGAACAACAAGCTAAAATATTTAGGGGTTAGGTGTCACAATATCCTCAAAATACTTATTGGGCCTTTACTCTAAAATAACGCATGAGAGTCTATCTACTTATAAGGCCCCTACCCTAAAACAACTTGTGATCCCTTAAGGGCAAATATTTTCTGACTCAAATCAGAATCAATCACAATTCCTGACAGGCAACTTGTAACAGCCTTGTGGCTTTTTGTTTTTATGTGCTTCTCACTCTCTCTTCTTCAGAACATTCTTTTAGGGTTACTAGAATCTGTATTGCCCAAACTGCAGTTCTTAAGACTCCAAATAAGCTCTATTCTTATTGGAAGCTTCTTGCATATTTTTTGCTTGGCACAGTTTAGGTACAGATATAGGTACAGATGAAGGAAATAAAGCAAATATTTACAATTATGGCATCGATGTTATGAGATTATGGTAGTCCATTGTACGTTTTTCTTTGTATTGTATTTTGAAATTTTTCAAAAAAAAAAAAAACCTTTAGGAGTTCCTGTAGTGGTGCAGCGGCAACAAATCCAACTAGGGGCCACGAGGTTGCGGGTTCAATCCCTGGCCTCGCTCAGTGGGTTGAGGATCTGGTGTTGCCATGAGCTGTGGTGTAGGTCACAGATGAGGCTCGGATACTGTGTTGCTGTGGCTGTGGCGAAGGCTGGCAGCTGTAGCTCCAATTTGACCCCTAGCCTGGGAACCTCCATATGCAGCGAGTGTGGTCCTAAAAGGTAAAAAACAAAAAAAGGGGGAAAAAAAACTTTAAAAGTTTCTAATAACTTACGAAGTCATGTAGCCATTGACATAATTTTGATTCAATATGCGACCCCAGCAGCCAGCACCTGTATCACTATTTAAAGTGCTAAAATCTTCAGAAGACCAAAGCTTCTTCTCAGTCAACCTAGCATCCTTTACTGTATGGGTCCCAGGGTAATGAGCTCTAGAAAAGAAAGGGAGGGAGGAAATGTGAAATGGTCAGAACATGGCACTTACATCTATTTATCGAAGGAATAGAAATACATGTCTTCTCTAAGGTTTTCTATATTACAACATCAGGTAGCTTCCAGGTGGACGTCAGACTGACCGTAAGCTTCTACTTCCCATCCCTGTGTCTCAGGATGCCCTTATAATGAGATAAACCTATAAAAACACACAGAATGGGAAGGAAGGTCATCAGTGGATGAAAAATTTTTTTCTGGAAAGCATAAAATGGAGGAAAAGATGTAGATGGAGGTGGCAGAAGAAGCCTGGAATATGCCAAGAGATGAATGAGGTGGAGACAGGATTCGGACTGATGGCGGTTAGAACAGAGGTGGGACAGTAGGGAGACAGGAGTGAGGAGGAAGCCAAAAATACGACTAATGGAGTTCCTGTCGTGCTTCAGTGGTTAATGAATCCAACTAGGAACCGTGAGGTTGTGGGTTCGGTCCCTGGCCTTGCTCAGTGGGTTAAGGATCCAGCATTGCCGTGAGCTGTGGTGTAGGTTGCAGACATGGCTCGGATCCTGCGTTGCTGTGGTTGTGGCCAAGGCCGGCAGCTACAGCTCCAGTTAGACCCCTAGCCTGGAAACCTCCATATGCCGCAGGTGCAGCCCTAGATAAGGCAAAAAGACAAAAAAATGAAAATAAAATAAAAAAAGACTAATGAGTCTATCATGTAAAGTAGTATCTCCTCTTCTGTCCCCACCCCTAGTAGACTAAGAGAAAGCTTAGCATTTATTCCCGGGCAAAAACAAAAACAATAAAACAAAGACAACAAAAATCCACAGAGAATTCTACCTTGAATAAAAAGAATAAACTACATTGGGATAACTAGAAATTTCCCCAGAGCAGTGGTGGTTCTCAACTTAGGAGATTTTGCCTAGTGGAGAAGGCAGGGCAGGGCAGGCTTTGCTTCTAGAATCTAGAGTGTATACTTTTTAGGCCAATATTCGTAAAATTAAACAAGTGACTATGAAGACCTATTTTAGTTTTTAGTTAATTCCACTTAGGTCATGCATCTTTTAATTAAAAAAAATCCTATTTGGGAATTCATTACACTAATAAAGATTATTTAAGGTACAACATAAATAATAGCATCCCAGTATTCCATAAAGAAAAAAAATAATATATAATAAAGAATATAACAGGAAGAATTAGAGAAAAATGAGGTTTCACCAAGATTTTGTTGAGTCACCAAACTCTGTTAATAATGGGCATCTATGCAGTATTGTAAATATACACTATAGAGACCACAAGAGCAAGCCAGCACCTAATAGGGTTAGGAAATTATTGTTCTGGTACTATAACTCCCACCTTGGAAAATCTGATAACTAATCTGTATAATTATATAATTTTAATAAACTTTTACATTTTAGATTTATTCTCATATTCCAGAACTTCATTGTATGATCATGATATTTGGCTTTGACGTCTCAACCAAATCCTAACATTAAGACTCATCTAGTTGTCACTCAGCCAAATGTATATTTGGTGTGTCTCTGGTTAAAAAAATACTTGTACAAAAGTAATAGCCTGGAAAATAATATGCTATTATGTTACCAGTGATCTCTAGATATTAAGATTTTGAGTAAGCTCTAACTCTATGGTTTTCTACATTTCCCAAATTTCCTATAATGAGTATGCACTATTTTTAAAATGTGAAACAGTATCTCTTTTAAAGCTCTAGAAATAGCTATGAGATCCCTCATTCGGAAAACAATGAAACTGAAGTTCCCTGATGGCTCAGCAGGTTAAGGATCCAGCATTGCCACTGCAGCGCTTTGGGTCACTGCTGTGGCATAGGTTCAATCCCTGGCCCAGGAACATCCACATGCCACAGGTGTGGCAAAAAAAGAAAAGAAGAAAACTATGAAACTATTATATTTTAAACATGATTTATCTGAGAAAATAAGTGAAGAACTGATGCTAATATCCAGGTCTTTCCCAAAATGTAAAGTTTCTTTAAGAATATAATTTTTTAAATCAGGCAAAACATCTCTATCAGTTCATGGCATGATTTTTCAAACTTTAAGTGACAAAATTAAGATCACCAAAAGTAAACCAAAGTTTACCAAACAGAAAACCATAAAAGAAAAATAGAACTTATGGACAAGCAGCCCAGTTTCTGAAACTCCCCAATACCCCCCAAAACAAAATAGACCAACCTGATGACAGAAAGTAAAAATCACAGTCAATATCCTCATCAAAATTAGGTGACAGGGGATCTGCAGGAGTCTTACAGCATCAGGACTGACTAGGATCAGCAGAATCCTGGAATATGGAAGCAGGTGCTCACCCCAAAGGAGCAGACCCTACCCTGACTGGAAGTATGGAGAACAACTGGAAAAACTGAGAATGTCTTCACAGGCTTGAAACTGCGGCCGAGTGTCAAAAATAGTAAATTCACTGAGACATCAAATATAATACTGTGACAGTTTAAACCAGATTTGTCCAATAGAAATACAATGTTAGCTATATATGTAATTTTAAATCTTTCATTGGCTACATTTTTAAAAAGAAAAAGAGAAATTTTAACGATATATTTTGTTTAACCCAATATAACCAAAATATTATCATTCAACATGTAATCAAAAAAGTTATTAATAACTTCCTTTTCATTTTATATCTTTAAAATACAGTGTGTATTTTACACTGCAACGCACCTAAATTCAGACTAGCCACATTTCAAGTGCTCCATAAACATATGTAGCTATTGGCTACCATATTGGACAATACAAGCTTAAACCCTTAACTATTTCTGAAATAGGTAGTAAATAATCCTTTCTGAAATGGTTGAGCCTCACCATGAGAATAAGCTGCTTGCATTAGAATCCAAATTGAGTAAGACAGGAACATTTAGGTTGGGGGGAGACAACATTTAGACAATAGGGAGAATGGGGCCCAGAGGAAGCAGACCCCAGAAAATACTGTAATTGCAAAACAAAAATCTGCAGATATAGCACAGCCCAAGCACAACACTGTTGGGGCAGGGAGGTATATTCTTCCTGTGGAGGTGGAAACCACAGATATCTCCTAAACAATTAAAAGACCATTGTACCACAATAGCTGAAAATTGTAAACAATCCAAATGATCTTCAACAAAGAATAGACGGAACCTGTTACAGTCCTACAACTGAATTTGAAATAGCAATTAAAATGAACCACATATACACCTGGCAACATGGGTCAATCTCATAAATAGAATATTGATGAAAATAATACTCTAAGATGCCATTTTAAAAAAAAATTTCTTTTGTCTTTTTAGGGCCACATCCGTGACACATGCAAGTTCCCAGGCTAGGGGTGGAATCCCAGCTGCAGCTGCCACTCCACACCACAACCACAGCAATCCAAGATCCAAGCCATGTCTGTGACCTACACCACAGCTCATAGTAACACTGAATTCTTAACCCACTCAGCGAGGCCAGGGATCAAAACTGCATCCTCATGTATACCAGTTGGGTTCGTTACAGCTGAGCCATGATGGGAATGCCTAAATAGTTTTTAAACAGGAAATACTAGTCTATGATGATAGAGGTCAGATTAGTAGTGGCCTTTGTGGCAAAAGGAAAGGTTAATGACTGGAAAGATTTCCAAGGGGAGAGCTTTGTGGATACTAATAATTTTCTATTTCTTGACCTCGGTAGTAGCTATATAGGTATGTTCACTTTTTGATAATTCATCAAGCTATACTTTTATGGTCTTATATATGTGTGTATGTATGTGTGTATGTTATACTTCAATTAATAAATTTTAAGGAAATGAAATTATTAGACAACAGAGGTATAAAAAAACCAAAGTAAGAGAATTATAAAATAATAATTTTAAAAAGAAAAAGCATTTTAGAAATGAACATTAGAGTAGAAGGAACACTGACCAGACACTGTGCAAAATTCAGTAAAGGAAATATAGGCTATTAAGAATAAAATTATGGAAAAGCAACCAAAACTAAAGAAATAAAAAAGATTTGAGAGAAATATAGAATAAAGACAATATGCAAAGGAGATCCAACATGTGTAACTGGGACTTTACAAAGAAAACAAAGTAATGGAGCAGTATAATTACTTAAATCAAAATTTAAGTAGAATTTAAATATGAAGATACTTAAATACAGGAGTTCCCACCTTGGAGCAGTGGAAATGAATCCAACTAGGAACCATGAGGTTGTGGGTTCAATCCCTGGCCTTGCTCAGTGGGTTAAGGATCCGGCATTGCTATGAACTATGGTGAAGGCCAGCAGCTGTAGCTCCAATTAGACCCCTAGCCTGGGAACTTCCATATGCTGCAAGTGCGGCCCTAAAAATCAAAAAAAAAAAAAAAAAAAAAAAGATACTTAAATACAAATACTGAAAGGGCACACACAAGGTACTGGGAAAAACAGTGTAAAACTGCCAGACTCTAAAGATAAGGAAAAGTATTTTTTCTACATACAGGAATTATGCCACATCATTTGTAAGGAAAATAAAATAAGTCTAGAGTCAGAATTCTCAACAGCAAGAGAATGGATATGTGTATATGTACAAATGAATTACTGTGTCGTACAGCAGAAATTACAACATTGTAAATCAACTATACTTCAATAAAACTTTAAAATTGAAAAAAATTCCCAACAGCAACATTTTATATAAGTAATCAACACAACAAACGTTATGATATTCAAGGATTAAGAAAATGTGAGTTAAGAATTTTATATATCCAGCCAAACTGTCATTCACGTACAAAGGCCACACGTATACAGAAATAAACATATAAAAGACTAAGAAATATAATTTCCATTAGCACTTCTTGAGAAATATAGTAGATATTAAGCTTCTAACACTCAAGTAACTAAGGCAAATACTTCAGCTAAAGACTAAGATGTGAGCATTGAAAATATTGGTCTTTTTAGGGCTGAACCCATGGCATATGGAAGTTCCCAGGCTAGGAGTCTAATCAGAGCTACAGCCACTGGCCTATGCCATAGCCACAGCAATGCCAGATCCAAGCCAAGTTTGCAACCTACACTGAATGCAGCTCAAGGCAATGACAGATCCTTAACCCACTGAGCGAAGCCCAGGGATCAAACCCACATCCTCATGGACACTGGTTGGGTTCATTACTACTGAGTCACAACGGGAACTCCAAACATGGAATATACTTAACGGTAGAGGTAGACTAAAAGAAAGAGTAATTAAATCATATGTAAATACACACTCTGATAATCTGTAACTAATAGGGCTGACACAAAATAAATGGAGGAAAGAAGGTGAAGTGTACACTAAGTTTGCCAGTTAGCTGGGAGTAAAAGATTACAACTTGCAGCTGATAAATCAGGATAGTACGAGCTTAAACTCTTGAAAGAATACAAAGATTAAAAAATTCTAGTCATTAAAATTCCATTACATAAGAGAGACGAAGAGGTTATGAAATAATTTTAGTATTAATTATAGCAAATGAATAAATAAGGTCTTAATAGAGAACCAAGAGTATTAGTATAAAGCAGATCTTAACTTCAGCACTATTGACATTCTGGCTGGGTAATTTTTTTGTTGTGGGGGGAATTATCTGGTGTCTTGGAGGATGTTTAGAAGCAATTCTGGCCTTTACCCACCAGATTCCAATAGCACCTACACCAGTGACAATCAAAAATATTTTCAGACATTGCCAAATGCCCTGTAGGAGGCAAACATAATCCCAGTTGAGAACCACTGGTACAAAAGTATCAGCAAAAGTGTAATCAATAGAGGAGTTCCCATCGTGGCGCAGCAGTTAACGAATCCACTAGGAACCATGAGGTTGCAGGTTCAATCCCTGGCCTTGCTCAGTGGGTTAACAATCAATCCAGCGTTGCCGTGAGCTGTGGTGTAGGTCACAGATGTGGCCTGGATCTGGCGTTGCTGTGGCTCTGGCACAGGCCAGCAGCTGTACCTCCGATTCGACCCCTAGCCTGGGAACCTCCATATGCCCCAGGTGTGGACCTAAAAAGCAAAAAAAAAAAAAAAAAAGGTGTTATCAATAGAATCAGACCTTGCTAAATAACAAAAAAGTCATCACCTCCTTTAAAAAAAGCAAAGAAGTCAAATCACATAACAAAAGATTTTGTTTGTGTTAGAAATCATTAGATAATAAAAGGCAGTACAACAGAAAATAAAACCTTCAGTTACATCAATAAATATAAAGGAGCTTAACTCACTAAAATGTGAGTATTTCATAGCAAGATCTAAATCTATTCAATATACAGCAACATACCTAAAACAAAATGACCTTCAAAGGTAAAGGATAAAAGTATAGGCAAGGATATATTAGGGAGATACAAATGAAAAAGAAAGCAGAATTCTCTTAGTCACATGCAAGGCAAAATTCAACAGAGAAGCATAACATGAGACAAAGAATGACAATGTCTAATGATAACAGCTACAAACCATGATGAAGATAAAATATTATTAATACCTATGTACCAAATAACACAGCAATAACTTTCATACAGCGGAAACTGCACGAGATTGGAAGAAGAAATAGAAACTTACTAATAAAAGGAAACTAATCCTCTTGGTAACACTGGATAGTTCAAGTGAATAAAATAATTAGAATAGAGAATATCTAAACAATGCAACTGGTAAGATACATAGTAAGAAAATATACACTCAACTCTTTTACCCTGATAGAAAATACACACTAATATAATAAGATAAAAAGACGACCTTGGGAAATTTTATGAAAGAAAAATTCAGTAATACATTCAGCACTAAATAACCACAATGCAATAAAATTAGAAAATAATGATGACAAAACAGACTCTGTGAGACAGAATTAAAGTAGCGTCCAAAGCAGAATTCATTGCATAAGATACCCACATCAATAAAGATAAAATAATTTAGATATCCAACTTCTTCATGAAGATACAGTAAAACTCATACTTTCATATATATTTTTCCTAGACAAATATAATAAAGATCAATAATTTTTCCCTCAAGATTTGAACTATTTATGAAAGTTTTTAACAATAAAGGCAAAAATTATATTTTAATTTCTACATATGAACATTTAAATTATTACTTTTCTTACCAAAAATAAGCCTAAATCTAATCTAATCATGGCTCTATAAATTTCCAACACAAAAGAGGATAGATGAGCATGTTACATTTAACTACAGGGATGAAATCAGTAAAACCCAGACTATGAGAAGCTTTACAGGACAAATGATCTAGTTTCTTCTTCCACAAATGAAAGGGAAAAAATAAAAAAGATGGAGGAGAACCAAAAAGTTAGAAGAGAACAGACATCAACTAACCACAATGTATAAATCTAAATTGGATCCAGACTGAAGCAAATAAAACTATAAAATACCACATATTTAATAATATCAAGAAACTATCACATTTTAGATGTAATAATGGTATTGTTATAGTAAAAAAGTTTTTTATCTTTAGACATGTAAAGATAAAATTTGTATTTAATACAAATAATACAATGTCTGGGATTTGTTTCAAAATAATGTGGGGTTGAAGAAGAGAGGAATGGATAGACATGTGGATGGAGAATTAGCCACAGATTCAAAGTTATGGGAGCTGAGAGATGGGAACATGAATATCCATCATACTATTCTGCCTACTTTTGCGTATGTACGAAAATCCCCATAAAGAAAAAGTATACACAGATCAAGCAGAGTCCTCACACTAAATAAAGAACAAATTCCACACATACACGTACTCTATTTTTCAAATGTTTACATAAATTATCACGATAAATAAAATTCAAATTCATTTTTTAAAAAAATACTGCTGGCACCCAGTGAGGTCAAGACCTAGAGGCTAAAAGGCAGAATCAGACTGAGGAGCAGGGCCAAAGCCACCCTGCAAAGGATATGTGACATAAGTCATGGTCAGTGATCATACCAAACCACATATATAATGTTCATGAGAGAACTTCCAAGCACAGAAGTCTGAGAGTTAGAAACTAATTTCACATCATTGCCTTTATAATTTCTAAAATACAAATACTATTCTGCCCTTTAATCTAAACCATTTCATGTTTTATTATTTCAAATGTTAACACAATATTTTAAAAGTCACTAGTACATTATTGTATTGTCATGGAATGATCCCAAAATACTTACATTTCAAAGAAAAAGGAATGAAACAGAATTTATACATGCTTTAATATGTTTGAGTAAATATAAGAAAGCTACCCTCTGAAAATACAATCAACCGGGGAGAAGCAAGCAAAAAAAAAAAAAAAAAAAAAGCGCAATCAATATCCACAGCAAGCAAACAGAAACTGCTAAGTTTTCAAAGTAAATCATCACTTACCCTATAACATCAATCACTTTCATGAGTTCAGAGTCAAGCAGCATAGAAGCAGAAATGGGTTCCCAGAGATTATCACTTGCTATGATTTTCACTCGCTGGAGACCTTGATAGTTCAGCATTCTTCTTAACACCTTCAGAGAGATAAGCAGAACACAGGAAAGGTTACAAATGAGTTTTCAGTTTTTGAATTATGGCCAAGAGAGCTAAAGTGTCTTCAAAACTCAGCATCCTGGATAATGGTGTCAAAATTATTTCTCAAAAGAAATGTGCCTCCTGTTGGGGGGGGCGGAGAAAAAGAATTATCACTAAGATAACCTACTTCATGGGAACATAAATAAAAAATTAAAACCCAAGAGGTAAAAACATTTTAGAGGGATTTTCCCCCTGAAATTATGTTTAGCCATAGATAATTTGGGTGGGAGGGCAAATATTTCTTAAAAAATCACAATAGTACTAGCATAAGTAACCACTATTATTTTGGCATGCATTCCTTCTGGAATCTCCTTATGTAGACAAAATTAATTGGGATCAAATTAAATAGGCCATTTGGTAAAATGTTTTAACCTATCATTTTATTTTGAGTATTTTCAAATGTCTTTAAATGTTGTCATTAATGAAAATATTAAAATTATTAATATTTTGTACCATATTAGAAGTAGAAATATGAAATATTCCATTGTTACCCCTCAAGTCTTTCACAGGTACAGACAGGACCAGCAATAGAATCTGGCTGTAGGACTATCCACCCACCCAATTAAAACTAACAAGCTAAATTCCAATAGGAACTAAATCAAAAAAGCACAAAGTGCCTATTCTGGTATTGGACCTCATAAAATGGGGTCCTCACCGTTAGGTGGCAAACACACTCACCAGGACACTAAAACTAACCATATGTACTAGAAAACCAGAGATAGTATATAACAAAATATGTGGATTGCCAATATGTAAAACAAGAGCAGAGGCAAGGAGCTATCATTTCACCTAGGAGCAAAATGTTCATATTTCAAAACAGAAGCAGTACTTGATAAATGGGTATGAATAAATCCACTGCTATATCCCCCCAAGCACTTTAAACTGTCTGGTTCATAGCAGCAGATGCTCAATAAATATTGACTGAATTAAGGCAATAAAGAACTAAGAATTTCACAAGCTCTCTTTTCACATTTTAACTTAAAGAAAATTTCCATTAATGTGCTTTTTTAGCAGACAAACAGTAAAAGCTCTCATCAATTCCATTTTGGAAGCAAATTGAAGATTCTTAATAATACATAGAGAGCAACGCTCAAGATTCAATAGGATTAAGAATCTCTACCCCTCTTCTAGGAAACCAGTCTTAAAAGAGGAACCACCTAAACAACAACAACAACAAAGAAAGAAAAAAATGAAGAGAAGAAATAACAACTGATACCACAGAAATACAAAAAGAAAATCATAAGAGAACACTATGAACAATTATTTGCCAATAAATTGGACAACCTAGAAAAAATGGATAATTTCTAGAAATATATAGCCTACTAAAACTGAATCAATAATAACTACATAATTTGAACAGACTGATCACTAGAAGTAAAATAGAATCTAAAAAAATAATACTAATAAAAAAAATTTTTTTTAAACTCTGCAAACAAAAATCCAGGGCAGAGGGCTTCACTGGGGAATTCTACCAAACATACAAAGAAGAACATATTCCAATTCCTCTCAAACTCTCCCAAAAGACTGAATGGGAGGGAATAGTCCCAAAGTTATTCTATGAAGCAACTGTCACCCTGATACCAAAACCAAAGACAATACTAAAAAAGAAAGTTAGGGGCCAGTATTTTTTTTATGAATATAGATGCAAAAATCCTCAGCAAAACATTAGCAAAACAAGTCCAACAATACATAAAAAGGATAAAACACCATGACCAAATTGGATTCATCTCAGGGTCAAAGAATGGTTCGACATGAGCAAATCAATCAATGTGATACACCACATCAATAAAAGAAAAGACAAAAACCACATGATCATAATAGATGCAGAAAAAGCATCTGATAAAATTCAGCATCCATTGATGATAAAAACTCTCATCAAAGTGGGTATAGAAGGAACATATCAACATAATAAAAGCCATTTATGAAAAACCCACAGCCATCATAATACTTAACTGTGAAAAGCTGAATGCCTTCTCACTAAAATCTGAAAGAAAACAAAGATGCCCACTCTCACCACTTCTATTCAACATAGTATTGGAAGTCCTAGCCACAGCAATCAGACAAGAAAAAGAAATAAAAGGCATCCAAATTGGAAGAGAAGAGGCAAATTGTCATTATATGCTTGTGGCATAATTAATACTCTATATACAAAACCATAAAGACTCCACACAAAAAAACTACTAGAACTGATAAATGAATTCAGCAAGGTAGCAGGACATAAGATTAACATACAGAAATCAGCTGCATTTCTTTATACTAACAATGAAATATCAGAAATTTTTTAAAAATGCCTTTTAAAAGTACATCAAAAATAATTAAATAAAATACTTAGAAAAACACCTGACCAAGGAGGTGAAAAATTATATGCTGAGAACTATAAAACAGTGATAAAGGAAACTAAAGATGATCCAAAGAAATGGAAAGACACCCCACGCTCTTGAATTGGAAGAATTAATACTGTTAAAATGGCCATACTACCCAAAGCAATCTACAGATTTAATGAGATCCCTACCAAATTAGTTACGACATTTTTCACAGAACTAGAACAAATAATCCTAAATTTACACGAAACTATAAAAGAACCAGAACTGCCAAAGCAACCCTGAGGGAAAAGAACAAATCCGGTATAACCCCCCCAGATTTCAGATAATACTACGAAGGTACAGTAATCAAAACAGTACTGGCACCAAAAAAAAAAAGAAAAAAAGGAAAGAGAAGAAAAAGATATATGGATCAATGGAACGGAATAGAGAGCCCAGAAATAAACCCATACACCTATGTCAATTAATCTTCAACAAAGGAATCAAGAATATGCAAGGGAGAAAAGACAGTCTCTTAAGCAAGTTGTCCTGGGAAAGCTGGACAGCCACATGTAAACCAATGAAATTAGAATACACCCTCACATCATACACAAAAATACACTCAAAATGGCTTAAAGACAAATATTAAGATATGACACTGTAAAACTCCTAGAAGTGGTAAACTCCTAAAATGCCAAAACATTCTCTGACATAAATCTGACCAGTGTTTTCTTAGGTCAGTCTCCCAAGGTAACAGAAATAAAAGCAAAAATAAACAAATATGACCTAATCAAACTTATTAGCTTCTGCCCAGGAAAGGAAACCATAAACAAAACAATAAAACAATCTACATACTGGAAGAAAATATTTGCAAATGATGCAACCAAAAAGGGCTTAATTTCCAAAATATAAAATGGCTCACACAACTCAATAATAACAACAACAACAACAAATAACCCAATCAAAAAATGGGCAGAAGACTTAAATAGGTATTTCTCTGAAGAAAACATACAGTCAGGAAGCACTTGAAAAGATGTTCAACACCGGTAATCATTAGAGAAATGCAAATTAAGACTATAGTGAGGTATCATTTCACACCAGTCAGAATAGCCATCATTTAAAAGTCTACAAATAACAAGTCCTGGAGAGAATGTAGATAAAAGGGAACCCTCCTATGCTGTTGGTGGTAATGTAAATTGGTTCAGCAGTGAACAACAGCATGGAGGTTCCTTAAAAAATTAAAAATAGAGTTGTCATGTGATTCAGCAATCCCACTCCTGGACATATATCCAGACAAAACCATAATTTGAAAAGATGTATGCACCCCAACGTTCACAGCAACACTACTGACAACAGCTAAGACAGGGAAGCAACCTAAATACCCATCAACAGATGACTGGATAAAGGAGATGTGGTAGATATATGCAATGGAATATAAATCAGTCATAAAAAGAATGAAATAATGCCATTTGCAGCAACATGGATTGACCTAGAGATTATCATACCAAGTGAAGAAAGGGAAAGGGAAAGATAAATACCATACAACATCACTTGTATGTGGAATCTAAAATATGACATGAATGAACTTATTTACAAAACAGAAACAGACTTGTGGCTCTGCAGAAATGAATCCGACTAGAATCTATAAGGATCCAGGTTCGATCCCTGGCCTCACTCATTGGGTTAACGTTCTAGCATTGGTGTGAGCTGTGGTGTAGGTCACAGAAACAGCTCCGATCTGGTGTTGCTGTGGCTGTGGCATACACCGGCAACTGCAGCTTCAATTTGACCTCTTGCCTGGGAACTTCCATATGCTGCAGGTATGGCCCTAAAAAGCAAAATAATAAGAAGAAAAATTTAAACTGAGATAAGTATTTAGAGAGTGACTCAAAAAATAGCAAATGTTAGTTGCTACATATTTGCTAATCACAAACATAAACATATACATATTTCAATAACAGGCATTCCACAGAAAACAAGAATGAGATTGAACACCATAAATTTTGATATGATAAGGAAATAAAAAAAGCTATCTTTCTTGAAGTCCTAAAAGCCTAAAATGATAATATTCTTTTTATAATGAGCACCAAAATTCCACAAATAATGAATTTTTATATCTTTTTTTTGTCATTTTTTTTTGCCTTTTTTAGGGCCGCATTGGTGGCATGTGGAGGTTCCCAGGCTAGGGGTCTAATCAGAACTGCAGCTGCCAGCCTACACCACAGCCACAGCAACACCAGATCCGAGCCACGTCTGCGACCTACACCACAGCTCACAGCAACGCCGGATCCTTAACCCACTGAGCAAAGCCAGGGATCGAACCAGCAACTTCATGGTTCCTAATCAGATTCGTTAACTACTGAGCCATGACAGGAACTCCTGAAGTTTTAAATAGGAAAATTCAATACAACTTTTTAGACAAAGGCAATTGAAGGTTTAGAGGGAATTACATATGCTTTAATCAGGAATATAAATATTATTAGATATTGCTTGAATTTTATGTCACAACTAGAAAACAAATAACTGTGCTGTAAAAAAATATAATAATCCTAGTACTTATTTCCACAGAACCATGAAGGTATTATTCACTAATAACTTAAAGATAAAAAGGTTTTAAAGTTGTACAGACCTTGATATAATCCGTATCAAATGCCCTCTCATTCCAAATCTGCAAAAGAGAAAGTTGAGAATTGAGATCTGAGGGTTTTTGTGTCAGAAAGTAAATACTATCAAGATGCCTCTTCTCTCATCATCTTTCATATCATCCTAAAAGCCATTTTTATTACTTTATGGAATATCCTATTATTGAATTTATAGATATTTACACAGTAATTTTAACTGAAATATTATTTTTTAAAATCTTAAAATGTTTGATGGATATTTTTCCAAAAAATCACTTATTCCAGATTTCTAAAAATGGAATATCTATTCAATCATTCCACAAAGATTGACAAAGCATTGTATGCCAAGGACTACAGCAGACACTGGAGACCTAACAGACATGGGCTTGGTGTAACAGTTCTTACAAGATCCCTATACACACACACACACACACACACACACACACACACACACACACAGACATGGGCTTGGTGTAACAGTTCTTATAAGATCCCTATACACACACACACACACACACACACACACACACACACACACACGTAAAAGCCAAGTATTTATAAGGACATTGTAAAGGAGTAATATGTTTAGCACACACAGAATCACAATGAAGTGCTACATGACAAATGCAAACTCTTAATGAAAATAGATAAAAGGAACATGCATAAATCTCTTAGGCCTAGAATCATGAAGCATGAGGCTTTAGAGCTAAATGAGAACTGTGGCTTTCATTCTGTAGTTGAGAAAACTGTTAATAACTGAGATGGGTCTAGCCTCTAGGTACTCTTCTCACTCTAGTGATATAGGAAAGTATTCTTATCAAGAAAGCTCCTCACCATAGGCTCTCATTATCAAGAGTCTAAAGGAGATGCAAATCACCCATTATTTACCAGGAACATTTTCTAAATAGGACTTTCCCATAATAGAATGCAATGCTATTAGACACCTACATTTAGTCTCACTATAGGTTAAAAATACCTGGATATCTAAGAAAGCTCTCAAACACAACAAACTAATTTTCAGTTATAATCTGGGGAAGGATAACAAAAACAACTATATTCTTGCTTCTGGCCTCCTACAGCCCTTGGCTCATCCCCACGTCCTGTGACACTGGTTTTCTCTGTCCACTGTCTACCTCTCTCACTGAACTCCCCAAGAGAGTATTAATCGTAGTATCCCTAAAACATAGCAGTTACAACGCCTGCAACACAGCAGAAGCTCAATAACTGCACGCTGATTGCATGAAAACTTTTAAAATCAGTTTTGACAGATGGCATATTAAGAAGCAAAAGTGTACACAGACCCGCTATGTCTGTGTGTGAGGCCCTTTGGGGTATAATGAAGGGCGAGGCATGTCTTCAGCCTACCAACAGACCAGTTAGAAACACGAAATATTTATATGTTTTACATTTTTTTAATCATTAAAAGTTGTTAATAACAGTTTACAACAAGGAAGGAAAATTTCTGCCAGCCTGCCAAATCTGGCCTGCCATTTGTATTTTGGCCTGCCTGAAAGCTGAAAATAGATTTTACAGTTTTAAGTGGCTACATTTTAAATGGTTATATAATTACCTACAAAATATCCTTAATATTCCCTTTAGACCCACAAAACCAAAAATATTTACTCTCTGGCCCTTTAAGAAAGTTTGCCACCCTCTGGTTTAGGACCTTAGAAGACTCATGGAGCAAAATGAAATTAATCACTAAACTGAACAGTAAACATAGTATTGCTGTAAGAACTAGAGAAACTAAGGGAAGCTTGGAAGGTGGATTTGAGCTAGGGTGTACCAACACAAAAACATAATTCAGGCGAGGCCTACACTAAGTACAGTTTTCAAGAGTGGGAAGAATTTGGATGGACAGAGACGAAGAATAAATGACGACATGCAGTTAATTTGTTGTTTGTTTGTTTATGGCACACTCGCAGCATTTTCAATCCTGGGGTCAGGGACTGAATCTAAGCCACAGATGTGACCTACGCCATAGCCATGGCAATGTCAGATCCTTTAATCCACTGTGCGGGGCCAGGAATCAAACCCACGCCTCCACAGCAACTTGAGCCATTGCAGTTGGATTCTTTCTTTTCTTTTCTTTTTTTTTTTTTTTTTGCTTTTTAGGGCCACACCCACGGCATATGGAGATTCCCAGGCTAGGGGTCCAGTCACAGCTGTAGTCGCCAGCCTACACCAGAGCCACAGCAACTTGGGATCCAAGCCACATCTGTGACCTATACCACAGCTCACGGCAATGCCAACCCTTAACCCACTGAGTGAGGCCAGGGATGCTAGTTGGGTTCATTAACCGCTGAGCCACGATGGGAACTCCTGCAGTTGGGTTCTTAACCCACTGCGCCATAGCAGGATCTCCAATAGAACAAATTAGTCAATGAAGTGCCACAGAGTCAAATTACTTTTAAAAAATTACAAGTAAATGTCCAAAAGTTAATTGTGTTCTAAAAAACATTTACTAACCCCAATATAATCAATATCCAAATCATGATAATGCTTGGCGCCCACAATCCAGGTCATGACATAGTAGGCAGTCAGCTGAAGATTTACATAAGGCCAGTTGAAACCTTTCCCCAGCCATCCAGGGAATGACCATGGCAACCCTGCAAGGACAAAGAAGCAAAGCTGGAGTGGGTATAACAGCACATTAAAAAAAAAGCACAACAAATCAAAAAGAATGAATTCAGGCCAAGCACAAAGCCAGTACAGATCTGACTAAAGAAAAGATCACACACCATGCACAAATTCTCAAAATCCTTTCCAGTCTGTGAACGTAGTAATTCCTTATTGACCCCAAGAGTCAAGTTCCATAACCCTAAATGGTCTTTCAAGAAAAAGAAATAAATCAAACAGAAACAAACACCTCTCTCAATGATACTTACCAACAGAAAGAAAAGTAGCATACAATTTAACTCAACTCCCCACTTTCTGCTAAAAGGATAGTCAGTATTCAATTTCTCTTCTCTAAGGTCAGATCAAACAGTTTTGAAAAGCTTCTGCTTAACTACCTCTGTGAGGTTAGTACAATACAGATTCCTCATTCACTAGTACATCTTCTTACAACTGGATGTTATTTAAATACTAATTAGGTAATCAAATTTTGCAAAACTAGTTTGTCTGTATACCAACATAAACACCAATGACTCAATAGGGAAATATACTTTGTTATAGGATATAGAACAAATAATTCACATTCTTCTAATACCCTAGTTAATATTTTAAGTAGAAAAAAAAACAAAAACAAAACAGAGAGAGAAGAATAGAAAAGAACTAATTATGATTCTAAATCCTAATTCCATTACTAATATATTAAAATATAGTAGGTCAACATTAAGTTCCTTAACTGTTAATATATATTACCATTGGAAAAAAAAATCAAAATCAAAATGACAAAATGCATATCTTTCTAAACTCAGGAGGAATTCCTAAGAATATCTGCATAAGAAATGTGACATTAAAATAATGAAACATTTTAAAACAATGAAATATCAAACACATTCTGAAGGCTTCCTATGTGTAAGTCTTTGTTAGGACTTGGCTCAGAATGCCAGATTTTTTGCATTTAAATGAGAACTGACCTTGAGAGCAGCACAATGGGCAAGTATGTGCTGAAGTCAATGATGTTTTTTATTGCTCAAAACATTTCTGGAATCTCTTACAAAAGTCCATTTAGAAAAAATACATATTGACTATTCTATTTTTTTTTAATTTAGAAAAACTTATGCTTGTCCTTTAATTTGATGGTTGAAAATGATTTTTAAAATAACTTGAAGTCAAGTCCGAAAAAATGGATCTCATTAACTCATATAACTTAACCTGAATGTATAAGAATGTTCGAAAAAATCAGATTCATTTCAAATGATAAAAGGATGCCACCACTGTGCATATGTCACATCTTTGTAAGTCTGTACACTGCTACAGGAGAACAGTGCAAGGAATACAGTCTCATCTGAGAAATCATCATGCCACTAAAATCTAAGCTCCACAGGGACAGGAATTAGGGCCTGGATTGTTCCAAATTCCCAATGCCTAATACAGTGAATACAACATCCTTAAGGTTCAAAACAAATAAACCAAAAAAAAAACCTACTTTTGTATGCACCTCTTCTAGAAATGAGATCTACTATGCACATAAGACATAATTTTGCAAATAGTTGGGATATACTGCTGCATATAATATAAATTTTATAACCAATATTTCCCTTTCATAAATTTGGATGAGAAATTTTGTTGATGAAATTACTTTAGCATCACACACACACACACACACAAACACAACAGAAGAGAATGAGGTTCTAAATCTGATGTTTGCCATTTACTAATTTTCTAATCTTTTTTATTTTTTTTTTAATTTTCTCATCTTAAGTCAGTAGTATAACTTCTCTATGCTTCCAATGCTTCTGTAGAATGGAAAGAGTAATGTCTTACTCCAGAAGTGCGATAAAGATCAGACACAATATGTGCAAAGAAAGAATCATGCCTGGCACATGCTTTGCTGCTGGTAGCACACTGGTAGTATTAGCAACATTATTAGTACTTCAGATACTCCACCTACAAGATTCAGAATTTAAAAAGTAAAGGAAAATAGACTACAAAGGTATAGCAAACTTCTCTTCTTACCAACGAGTGTAATATTAGGGTTCCGCTTCTTAGCTTCCTTCATTAGCCACCACTCATATCCTCGGAAATAATTCTCATCTAATGCATAGTGCATGTGGGAGGGCTCAGTGCCATCTGAATGAGAGAGATCAAAAAAGAAGGGAAACTATCTATTAAACGTGCTTCACAGGGCCGCCCTCCCCTAGACACAACACATTTCAGAGAAGCAGTATTCAGATCCAGTTTTGAAGTGGGGCAAATAAGTATCACCTTATATAACTTGAAGATGGATGATCAAAGAATATTATCCCATTTTTTCATCACCCTAAGCATCACAGAGGTCTTAAAATAATTCAACCACAACTTCTTATTATAAACAGAGTTGCATTACCAACTCATATAATTGAAAATTCCTAGAACTAAATTCTGCTAGCATTTGGTCTCCGGGGATTTTTAGATCCCCAGGTCCAACTTTACGTTTAGACCACCTCAGCTTCCAGCTTCTCAATCACCGATGTGAATCCTGGGCTCCTAACCCCAAATTCCCATAACCCACGCCTAGAGCCTATAACATGCCTTGTTAGACCAAGACAACAGAATTTTGAGAAAAAAGGAACGAGTACACATTCCCACTGTAAGAAAATTCTATCCTAACCTCTACAGGGTATCAGGGTAGGTAAATCACATCAGTCCTCATGTGCTACCACGTTTCACAAACATCTGCCCTTGTTAAGAAAGGCCTTAAAGGAGAGGGGCCCTAGCCCTTTTCTTCTTAAAGGTAAACATCAGAATTCACAAGAACTACCTGCTTCTGTATCTCTACCTCTAATTTAGCTTCAGCAAATGAAGATGGCCAGTCATTATTAATTCTGCAAAAAAGGGTTTAACAATAAAATACATGTCTTCTTATAATAGCTTGGGGATAGTTCTTGTTATGGGGTTGTCTTTTGTTTTTGAGTTGTACTTTTTCTTTAAGCATAAACACTAAAACTACCACACAGATATATCTATTTAACAAAAATTCCTTCCAAGTCACTAACAGGAACACTAAAGCTCACTATAATGGAATCTAAAATAAGCTATGTATAATCATTGAGAGATTTTTTCTTCCTGAAAAGCGGAGACCTAGGAATTTTTAACTGACTACATGGACTACTTAATGTCAAAGTGATGACAATGAAGACTGAAAATTTAGTGGTTAAAAGTTTTATTTTTAAAAGACAAAAAACTATACCTCTGAAATACTGATTACTTATATTTTATTTAAAGCTAATAACATCTTACATGTTTTATACATTAAAAGCTTTCTTTTTTTAACTTCTCAGTAAAATTTCAAACTGTCCCTATGCTCTCTATGAATATTAGTTTATTAAAAACTGTGGATTTGTTTACTACTGATTACTTCGACTAAATCAACAATCTAAAGTCCAAATGCTGTTTCATATGAAGAAATGCATATATGGATATATTATTTTTTAAATAATTAGAATGAAAAAGGAAGAATAAGGAACAATCTAAGAAATAATCAACATCAAAAGTGTTAGTATCACTTATATTTTGACACCACAGTCAATAAGTTTAGATACAGATTCAAATGTTGGTGGAAAATGATCCCATTCCCCAGGTACTCCTACCTGTTGTCTGCCCATCACCACCTATTTCAACTTTTAGAATATGCAAAGAGGCACCGAAGTTTGGCTGGGGAAAGAAGTAACAATATTAACGCTGTGATTCATTGTATGAAAGACAAAACACTTCAAGAGAGCTACTAATCACTGCCTTTGGTTTCACAGATGAGAAAATGAAAGCAAAACTTCAAATAAATAGCAACTTATTCCAAAAAGTAATTTGCCAGATTTTTAAAAACTAGAATTACGAAGGTGCTGAAGACTATTGGTGAAATTCACCCATTTCTAAAACATCACAGATACCATTAAAAATTATTTTCTCATTACCTTAAAAAGATAATCCAGTATTTGAGAACGATAGGGCTCTGGGTAATTTACTAGAAGTCGGGAGGTTGCCTAAAAAAGAAAAAGGTTTTCAAAAGTACGATTAAAACAAATCCAATATGAATACTTTACAAGGTGCTTATGCATGCCATCTGGCATCCCCGTATTTAGCCAGCTCTTGGGCAAAGTTAAACTGTGGAAAGTCATTTCCAAGGCTACTTGTTTACCTGGCTTTGCTTTGCCCATCATTGGCAAATAGGGCTTTTATCCGTCCAATAGCTAAAACATGGGTTCCAAGCAACAAGCAAGTTCCTCTTCTACAGAGATGAGAGTTGGCTAGGAGGGCAGCTTGTTAAGTCTATTGATGAATCTCATTATTACAAATTCATCTTAAGGACCCTGACTCACAGAATGGTTATTAGAAGAAATGAAACTTAGGAGTTCCTGATGTGGTGTAGCAAAAAAGAATCCGACTAGTATCCATGAGGATGTGTGTGGGTTCGGATCCCTGGCTTTGCTCAGTGGGTCAGTGATCCAGCATTGCCGTGAGCTGTCGTGTAGGTCTCAGATGCAGCTCGGATCCTGCATTGCTGTGGCTGTGGTATAGGCTGGCAGCTGCAGCTCCAATTTGGTCCCTCGTCTGGGAACTTCCATATGCTGCAGGTGCAGCTCTAAAAAAGAAAAAAAAAAGAAAGAAACTTAATGAAACTTAATTTCTCTATCTTAAAGCTGTTTGTCAACTACACATAGCCTTAAAATAGATTAATCTTGCCACTCCTTGCCAGATTAATCTTCCCAAAATCTAGGGGCCAGAATGGGAAGGATAAATCTTGGATAAATCTTCTCTTCAACATCTTGCAGGCAAATATTACAAGCAGCAAAGCTTAAAAGAATCTCCACTCTCCTCAGCCTTCTTAGAGATTTATAGGTACCATCTATTGCTGCTAAGGATGACCACACAATGGTCTCCAAGCAAGGCTGTACTAAAAAGCTCTCACACAAGACTGGCATCTGAATGCACGGAAAGAGAGAGGTGGAAGATGCAGACAACACCACTTGATCACACCTAAGCCATGGCTGATGACTGTTTGAACACAAAAATCAAAAAAAACAGTAACTGATCAATTATATATACTTTAGGGAGCAATATAAGCCAAGAGAATAAGAGGTTTTTACAAGAAACTAGGCTTGAGGAGTTCCCTTCGTGGCTCAGTGGTTAACGAATCCGACTAAGAACCATGAGGTTGTGGGTTCGATCCCTGGCCTTGCTCAGTGGGTTAAGGATCCGGCGTTGCCGAGAGCTGTGGTGAAGGTTGCAGACGCGGCTCGGATCCCGCGTTGCTGTGGCTGTGGCGAAGGCCGGCAGCTATAGCTCCTGTTAGACCCCTGGCCTGGGAACCTCCATATGCCACGGGTGCGGCTCTACATAAAGGCAAAAAGACAAAAAAAAAAAAAAAAAACAGAAAAAAGAAACTAGGCTTGAAAGCCAAATGAACCCTAGATTCAAAATGCTGACACCTTGCCAAGTGTATGACAAGAGCAAGACTTGACTTTCATGAGGCTCGATGTTCTGTTCATGCTACCATGGACATTCTAGGGGTGACGGTCTCTATCCCCCTCATACCCAGAAACTTCCCAGTCCCTGCCACGGAGACACAAGCCCGTGGAGTACTCTCTAAACACCTCGGCTCAACATATTCCCAAATTCTTCATTTTAAATCAGTTTTCTTCTCATGTACTTGCTATCTTTGTAAAGAAAAACATCTGCCTGAACCATAAATCTGGGGTCACCCTTTCACCAAACTTTCCATCCATCTTCAGTCGTGAAGATCTCCTTAATATCTCTCAAATCCATCCCCACATCTTCAACCCCAATACCTTCCTCCAGGCCCTCCTCAATTATTAGAACAGCCTAAATGGTTTTAGGGTCTCCCATTTGCCTCCTCATATTCTATCCTCCACACCCCTTGCCAGATTAATCTTCCCAAAATACAAATCTAACCATGAAATTATTCTGTTTAAACCTAGCAAGGTCTCCCTTCCCCCAAGAGCTTTTAGGATAAAGTTCACATTGTTCAGTTTTACACCCAAATCCCTTAATTATTCAGATTCCAACTCTGACACTCTATCTCTGATCGCTCTAACATCATTTACCTAGCAATAACAAACTATGTGTTCTTTCTCCTGTCTAGAACACATTCCACATCCTTATTTGGCCAATTCTAATTCATCCTTCAGCTTTTGGGTCAAACTCCACCTCTTCAAGGAAGGATGCTTTCTGCTCCTCCCCACCGGCTTGATGTAGGTGCCTCTCCCTCAGCACCGGGCCCACATCTCTACCATAACTTTTCTAGCCCTGCACTCTCCCTCATCAATGCTTCTGTGTTTTGTTTCACCTCTAAGTTCCTTGAGTACAAGGACTGTATCTTATTCCAGTTCCTATCCCCATGTATTCTCTTATTCAATAAACATGTATTTAATATCTTGCATGTTATCATTTGTTGCACTGGTACAGGGAATATAAAATAGGCGTTCAGTTTGAATGAAGCTTGCATCCTGATCACACTATTTACAAGCAATATGACCAAGGACAAAGTATCATAAAGTAAGTTATCTTACTCAATCAGCTGTCCTAAGACTAAAATAAAATGTACGTAAAGAACTTAACACAACAGCTGGCACATAGTAAACTCTCAAGAAATAACAGGCATTGTATACACAAATTGGTTTCAAAAATACAGTCCCTGTTCTGAAAGACCCTACAAACTAGCAGAGGCTCAAATAGTAAAGTAGGCATGCTTTACGTTAACGAAAGCTGTATATGCACATTAACCTATACTTGACCCAAAGGAAACAATGCTTCCTGCTCTGCAATGTGCTAGCAACATATACTATTGTTAGAGCAGTGTATTGTGCTATTTGGGGGTTATTTTGCTCTCTATGCTCTTCTATCCCTAACTCATTAAGTGCCAGCTCTGAGCAAACATACCACATCATTATGCTATTGCAAGCCTATATTCACACCCAATGCAAAAGCAGTAGTCAATGGTGATAGGAGTAATATGGCCAGATGTTGAAATGTACCATGAAGCAATAACAAATTGCCAAATAACTAATCACACTCCCTGAATAAGTCCTGGAGCTGTTTACAACCCGCCCATGCTAAGAAGCCTGGCTGTAGTTGTAACATAGTAAGCTCTCAATTAATGGCAGGTATTGCATACCCAAAGGGGAACAAGTTTTTCATTTAAAGTCCTTAGGATAACTTCCTCCCCACTAAGGTGTGAAAGAGAATGACAGCAACCAAAATTAGTCATGTGGCAGACGCCATCCTATCTGCTTTGACATCTATCCTCACAATGTTCCTACCAGGCAGGTAGCACTGAGTGTCCCCAGAAAAAACCTGAGCTACAGAGAGATTAAATAACCTGCCCAAGGCTATCCGGTGATTGGCAGGACCTAAAACAGATCCCTAGCAACCTGCTCTTAAGTCCTTGTGCACCATGCTGCCTTCCCTATCAGATATGCAGATTAAATGAGAACATTCCAAATACTTCCTGCTACAAACTGCAAGGTACCAGAAACTCCAGAAAGAAATTTAAAGTCATATTCAAATACAGTTTTGCGGAGTTGCCATCATGGCTCAGCAGAAACTAACCGAACTAGCATCCATAAGGATGCAGGTTCGACCCCTAGCCTTGCTCAGTGGGTTGAGGATCCAGCTTGCCATGAGCTGTAGCGCAGGTTGCAGATGCAGCTCAGATCTGGCATTGCTATGGCTGTGGTGTAGGCTGGCAGCTACAGCTCCGATTCTGCCCCTAGCCAGGGAACCTCCATATGCCATGGGTGTGGCCCTAAAAAGAAAAAAAAGGAAAAAAAAATACATATATACTTTTGCAACCATTTTCCTTCAGTCATATGTACTGAACTTCTAAGATGAGTAAGGCATTGCTCATAAGGACACTATCAGAAAGATAAGAGCTTCCTGATCTGAGTTATAAAAGAATTCTTATCATTTTAATAATTTTAAACTGAGTTAATAAATATGAAATAAAATATTTCCATTTTTGACAAGTTAAACAATGAATTTAATATCAAAGTAAAGATATTAGGACATATGAGTCCTCATTTTATGAAATACTGGCTATTCCAGATGTAAACCATGAAAATAAAAAGGAGACTGGTAGTAGGAATGAATAAATACATAGCCCAGTAGTCAACTGTTTACCTTGAAATATGTGCCTGCACCTATGAGTGAGGATGCAATACTAAGAAATAAAAGTGTGAAAAATCAGTTGGGTTAGGAAAAAGTTGTTTTGCTTTTTTTTTTGTTCCCCACAGCAGGTCAGATCAGTGATCAGACTACAGACCATGATACCCACTGGCCTTTTTTTTTTTTTCATTTTATTGTAGTTGATTTACAATGTTATATTGGCTTCAGGTTTACAGCAAAGTGAACCAGCTATCCACTGGCTTTTTCTTTTTGGTTATTTATTTTATTTACTTATTGTCATACCCACAGTATATGGAAGTTGCCAGGCCAGGGACTGAATCTGATTCCCAATGCCAGACCCTTTAATCTACTGTGCCAGGCCAGCATTTGAACCTGTATCTCCACAGCAACCCAAACTGCTGTAGTCAGATTCTTTTTTTTCTTTTTTTTGTCTTTTTGCCTTTTTCCTAGGGCCGCACTAGTGGCATATGGAGGTTCCCAGGCTAGGGGTCTAACAGGAGCTGTAGCTGCCGGCCTACGCCAGAGCCACAGCAATGCGGGATCCGAGCCGCGTCTGCAACCTTACACCACAGCTCATGGCAACGCCGGATCCTTAACCCACTGAGCAAGGCCAGGGATCAAACCCACAACCTCATGGTTCTTAGTCGGATTCGTTAACCACTGAGCACGACGGGAAGTCCTGTAGTCAGATTCTTAACCCACTGCACCACAGCAGGAACTCCAGGCTTCTTTTTGTAATGCAACTGCCTAAATTAATCTCGGATTGCTGAGGAATCCACTTTTCAACAATAATTGTTTTATGGCATGTCTACTTAAAACTAGTCACCTAAATCTCTTTGGTAATTTGAAACCTTAGAGTTTTGCTAAGTTAAATGCTAAGTTAAATGATGGAAATTCATTAAATATATAGATCATTTCCAAGCAATATAAAATGCTGAAACATTAATTATTGAACATAGGCATACCTAATTTTGGTTTCTTATTATAGAGAAAGTAAAATATTTAGATCTGTTTGTAAATATGTCCTGTGCTACAGAGGAAAAATGCACCACAAAAAAAAGAAGCATAGGAGTTCCCGTTGTGGCGCAGTGGTTAACGAAACCAACTAGGAACCATGAGGTTACGGGTTCGATCTCTGGCCTTGCTCAGTGGGTTAAGGATCTGGCGTTGCCCTGAGCTGTGGTGTAGGCTGCAGTCACGACTCGGATCTGGTGTTGCTGTAGCTGTGGCATAGGCCAGTGGCTACAGCTCCACTTCGACCCCTAGCTTGGGAACCTCCATATGCTGCAAGCGCGGCCCTAAAAAAAAAAAAAAAAGCATAAGCTTCTAGAAATTATAAAATATATTCATAAACTTGCCAATCTACAAAATGCTGGTGTAATAGATGGTTCAAAATTGCTTGCTTCCTAATTATAACTAGAAATTAAGGTTTTTAGAGTTAAGCATCCTAATTAATATATGTAATAAAACATTAGAAACAATAAGGAAAACAACACTGTACAAGAAAAGTAGGATGTATTTTGGCTAAGAAAAGGTATGAGGTATGGAGATGTATTTTTGTTAAGGGAAATGAAAGTAATTTTGTTCTAAAGCAGATAAAATGAATGGATACAGAAGCTGAGGAAAGAGAGAGAACAAGAAAGGGAATTTTACCTTGTGTAGTCAAACTGGCTAAAAAATGAAATAAATGTATTATAAGGATTTTTTAAATAAACTTTAATAAATAGTGTCCTTATAGAAAACCAAAAATTTTCTTTCATCTGCTAAAAAGACAAATTCTTATTGGACCATTGGTCTGTTCTTGACAAGACTGTGAAAGGTTTTTATCTTTTTACTAATCTGCCTAAGAAACAAAGATTCTATGTTTTATCAAAATAATATTCTATGCTTCACGTTATCAAATATTTAATTACTTAAAAAAAAAAAAAAGGAGTTCCCTTCATGGTTCAGTGGTTAACGAATCCGACTAAGAACCATGAGGTTGCGGGTTCGATCCCTGGCCTCGCTCAGTGGCTAAGGATCCAGTGTTGTTGTAAGCTACAACAGAGGTAGGTCATAGACGCAGCTGGGATCCAGTATTACCATGGCTGTGGTATAGATCTCAGCTGCAGCTCCAATTCGACACCTAGTCCGGGAACTTCCATATACCACAGGTACGGCCTTAAAAACAAACAAACAAACAAAAAATGCTAGGCCCACAAAATGCTAGGCTCCCACCCTTTACTCTAATGAAAACAACACCAGACCCACACTATCTCTCACTCTCTCTCTCTCTACCTGTAACCTCCCTGTGTAGCCCTAAGTGTGTCATATGCTTTCCAGGAGTAATATGTGAGTAATAAAAAGTGAGTAATAAAATTTTGTGAGTAACAAAATTTTTTTTTCAAAGTTTTCTGGTGGTTATTGCTGAAGGCAACCTGCAATCATAAAAACCACAAGGGAAGGTGCAGCCACAACGCTGGTTATCATAAGGCTGAGACCAGCCCTAAACAGCCACCCAGCAAGCAAGCATCCAAGCTACTCTTTAACTGCATCCATCTGACTCAACCCAACAAACAACCCACTCAAAGTTCAGCCTTACTATTTTCAAATAAAATCAGCTCTAGCTATGATCTGTGGTAGAAAAAGGAAATCCTCACCTGAAAGGTCTGTCCCATAAACCCCATGAACCCAAGGGCTATAAATAGAAGGGGATAAAACAAAGACAAGACAAATGTTATAAACAGCATGGGACAGGACCAAGTAAACGGTTAGGAGCCAAGAACATGCTACCATAGCAGGCTCCCAAGCCAAGGAGCCACCTGTCTGCACCACCAAGGAACCAAGGGACTTAGCAGCAGTGATCACTAATTTTGCACTAAGCTATAATGGGCCTCAGGTCTCCCTTAACCTAAGTATTTTAGAATGCCCAGATGAGAGGAACTTAACCCAATGGACACAGCTCAGAAAAGACTAAGGAGACATGACAATTAAATATAATTAGTATCCTGGATAGGATCCTGGAACCGAAAAAGAGCATTAAGTAACAACTTTAGGAAATATGAAAAGACGTATGGTCTTTCATTAATGTTATGAATACTGGTTGGTACAAATGTACTATACTAATGTGGGATGCCTATTAATAGGAGAAAACTGGCTGCAGGGTATATGAGAACTCTGTGTTGTCTTGGCAAGACTTCTGTAACTTTAAATCTATTCCGAAACCACAAGTTCAAAAACAACTCATCCCTTGCTCCAGAGATCCTTGAATTAGGAAAAAAATTCTCTCAATACTTAGTATGAGAATCACCTAGTTCATTTGCTAAAATGCAGATTCTCATACCCCACTCCAGAACTACAGAGTCAGAATGGAGGCCGGGCAGGGTCTGCATTAAACAAGAGGATTCTTAGGCACTTTAGTGGTGGTGAGTCACTGTCTCCACCAAGGTTTCCCTCTCCTGGCATACATAAATAGCCGCCAGTGAGACTGACCCTTCCAGCCTGTTACTTACACCCTAAGGCTTCACCTTCTGAGGGGAAAACAGTCCTCCAACAACCCTAACCTCTCAATTGATACTGGCATAGTCTGCCAGTAGAAAAATAAAATACAATAAAAAGTCCCAGTTTCTGACCACTCACCTTTCTAAACAGACCTTGAGGTAACCGTTATGCCTCCAAACAAAAACCCATCCAGCATTTGGCCCTTTGAAACAGCCCAACCGCGCCCTGAACTAGTGTTCCAGGACTCCCCGACCCCCCTTCCTAAAAAGGAAGAGGCACAGAGGAAGCATCCCACTGAGACGCCCTCTTCAGCAGACAGCCGCTCTCCATCTCACTCTCCTGCAGTCTCCGGAGCGACCCTCACGGGGTGTCCTCCCCAAGGCGAAGAGACCCCAGGCCCCTGTTGCCCAAGGTGAGGCAGGATTTGAGCCCCGGCCTTATCACTATCTAGACCTTTCACTTACTCGGTGGACCTCCAAATCCTTATCTGTTACACCTAACTGCCTCTACAGGTTCATTTTAAGCCAGCCTGCACTGACACCAGCGACGCAGCGGATGCACGCCGACCACCAGCCTAGAGCGCCCGCAGGCCGGGAGCCGGGCGGGGACCAGAGTGCGTCCAAACGCAGGGCTCCGCCGCAGAGACTTGTGGGGCGGGACGGGTCGGACCCCTGGCGTCCCACCCCCGTCGCGACCCGCCCAGCCATCCCACCACCCTTCACAGCACGTCCCTAGCTCACCCCGCCGCCCTGTGCTTACCCCACCGCCGCTGAGCGCTCCGATGCCGTCGAACTCCCGGCCCAGCCCGTCGGAGTCGTCGAGCACGTACGTGCTGCCGGGGGCAAGCAGCGCGGACAGCAGGAGGGTCACCGCGACTTGGCCCGCCGAACCCGCGGCGGCCGTCATGGCTTTCACTCCGCGTTGCCGGGAAGCCTGGAGTCGGCGCTCAGCCATTGTGTGGGTCACATGACTCCGGCGCCCAGGGAGGCGGGTCTGGTCGCCGCCATGATGGAGAAGGGCAGGAGTTCGCTGGCGCCGCCGCCGCCATATTGAGTGTGGGCCGCAGTTCCCTGACGCAGCCACCCAAGTGCTGTGGGAGGACAGAGGGAGACTCTTCTAGTCGCCCTCCTACGTCAGGTCTGATTCCATACGTATATCACTTTGCTGCACCCCCTCTGGCTTCACCTATTGGAGGTCTTAGCGAAAAGAAGGTGGATGTCCAAGGCCAAGAGAGCCAGGCAGTGAATGGCCTACTCTGAATTTCCCCGGAATCTCCAGGCGTATCTACCACGTGCCTCTAGGTGGCAGAGCAAAAGAGAGGACCAGGCTTGCCGTCTCTATACTAGTCCATGTTCAACTGTCACCTTGGTTGAGTCCTTTAGCTTTCTGGGCCTGAGTTTCCTCTTGATGTAAGAGGGAACAAGAAGAGCAGCCACGTGGAGGACATATGATTAAATGAAACCTAAGGCAGCAGACAGGCAGTAAGTCTTCGCTGACTGCCCTTACAGGTGAGAACTGAAGTTTAGCACTAGCCATCAGCCTCTGCATAGAGTAAAACAGGAGCCACTGCAACTGCCCACCCGCAGCACCCCCTGAGTGGAGCTCAGGGTGGAGATCAGGAGTGAGGCACTCTGTGCTCTGGGGAAACTGGAAGAAATGGACTTCAGATAGGTATTTTTAGGAGAAGATTTTATGAGCCAGATTCTTACATCTCCTCATATCTAGAAGAACGCTAAATCCTTCAGTGGTGACTAATGTCTTTCACTAGTAGTAACCTTCGTGAGACTACCAGAAAACTGGTGAAATGTGTGCATGACTGCACGCACCTCCCCCCTTCGCCTTTAAGACTTAGATCTTGATCTTCCCCCTTTCCTCCTTGGGGCAGTATTTCTGCCCCTGGGCTGTAGTTAGTGGCCAAACAAAAGATGTCACTTGAGAGACCAGCCACTCCCAAGGGTGGGCCAATGAGCTCTGAGGGAACTCAGGAAAGCATATCAAAGGAGTGATTCCAGTAAGCGCAGAACTTTATGTTTTCCCATAGAAATGGTTTTCTGTAAGTCTTGTGTAAATCTGGTTATCTGTACATCTTTTGTTCCAACTACCTCCCCATTGTTGCAAAAACTCAAATATCCTAGCTCCCCCCCTCGCCTCCTTGGAGCAGGTTTGCGGGGATGCCTGAGCTGCTGTCGCCCAGGCTTAAGTCCTAATTTCACCCCCCAATAAAACTTAACTCTCAACTTTTCAGATGGTATTTTTTCAGTCCACACACACTTAGCAAAAGTTAGCTAACAGGTTCTTCATCCTGGTAACTACTATGTAACTTAATAGGCTATGTCCTGCTTCCATAATGGTTTCAGGCAGTTAACACTAAATTTGGAAGGGAAGTTGTGAATTGTCCTGAGAGTCCCGTCACATCTGGCTTCCTAACTAGCAAACATTAATGAGTGACTCTTAGTGGTCCTGCTCAGTCTTTGGCTGACATTGTAGTGAGCCCTTCCCCCAAGCAAGTGACATTTAGTGAGTGACCGTTGGCCGCTCCTCCTCCCCTCTCTCCGTGTGAAAGGAGTCTGAATTCGGACTGAAGCAAGATGATGGTTTTTTGAGACACTAGTCTGCCATCTTCTCCATCTGCTAGCTTTCTGATTAAAGTCCTTATTCCTTGCCCCAGCAACTCATCTCCAAATTTATTGGCCTGTTGGGGGCAAGCAGAGTGAACTTCGGTTAGGTAATAGCTTGGTCTGAAATTCCTGATTTCCTTGGTATTGAAGTAAAATGAAGAGAGGAGATGCTGTGGAGGAGGCGTTTCTGATTCCAAACGTCCCTTGTCAGAGCTGTGGAATTGGTTATCAGTGCCTGGACAAACCTGGAAATACCAAAATGGCTCAGAGAAGACCCAAAGGCCGTAAGCCACAGGAGCCTCTGTCTGTTAGCTTCTTAAATTCGTATAGGTCTGAGGCAGAATATTAACTCAGGTGGTCAGTGTAGGAGGATGGGTTTCAATGCATTCTTTGATATGACCTTTCATTAACTTTTGTGGTTTAAGGGCTCCAAACAGTAATTCCCCACAGGCCTTGTTTATTATAGGGAGTGTGCCTTCCCCCAAACAGGGCTTAATCTGTAACCCACTCCTCAAATGATAAAAAAGGAATGAGAGAAATGGTGACCTAGTCCAAGGAAAGAGAAGGACAAAGAAGTCATCAAATTTATGGGGACATTTCCAACCCTAAGGCCCTATTGGACAAGGACTGATATAGGTAACTGCACAAGGCCCAATGGGAGAAAACCACATCTTTCTGGACCCCACCTTGGTAACCTCCCCATCTTTAAGAAACAAAAACCCGTAGAGACAATAGAGAAGGGGTGCTCTTCTCCTCCTCCCAGCAGCCCTGGGAACTTTTTGCTTTCCTTTAATAACAGCTTTTCTTGCTTGCTGCCTGTGTGTTTGCAGAGTTCATTCTTTGACCGCCGTGAACAAGAACCCGGGTTCTGGTATCATCTTTCCAGTATCAGGTCTGTTATGATTTACCAAGCCCAGTCCCAGCTTGTGTCTATTGTCCTAACATAATTATTAATAGTGGCCCTTTCACCCTCAAAAATGTTCTGACTTGGGTGATAATTTGTTTACTGGCCACTTGTTTTCTTCCATTTCTTCTCCTCCTACCCCCACGGCCCCCATACAGCACCCTTACAGCCACCTTCCTTACAACTGCCATTCTATGACTCAAGTCTCAATACCTATACAAGTTCCACAGATTCATCTTCCCAGAACTCACTCTGATCCATCAGTCCTAACACAATTTTTTTTTCTTTTTTTTCTGCCCTGCAGCATATGGAGTTCCCAGGCCAGGGATCAGATCCAATCCGCTGTTGCAACACTGGATCCTTTAACCTAGTATGCTGGCCAGGGATGGAACTCTGTCCTGAGTTTTGCCACAGTGGGAACTCCTAACACAATATTTTAAGTACGAGCTACAGCACCGGTGGATGCAAGACGTGGCTGATAAACAAGTGAATGCTAAACTTTCTACCAACCCTGAGATTTTGTATCTGTGGCATACATATAATATACACATATACTGTAACTAGAAAGGAAGTACCAAGGTGAAAATAGAGGGAAAATACCATACAAGTGAAAGTGGGAAGTTGAAACCAGAACTCAGCATATCTCATCCTGTAGTGCACCACTGTACCTTGTATTTGGAAGGCACACCACAAATATTTGTTCCATGTGTGATATTTGTAAAAGAGGAAACACAGATGAACAGAAACGATGTCCTCATCCCACGGACATACCATGAGTTCCTTTTAGTTCACAACCAAAGTAATTCCTTACCTGGGAAAATAATTCTTATTTCAAAGTTCTAATCCATGCTCAGGAAAACATTAAATAAGAAAGTCTAGTAAAACAGTAAGTACAAGCTGAGAAAGAGAGATCCTTGGTCTGCTGGGCACAGCCCTCAAATTTGCTCAGGATGTGAGATAAAGGCAAATGGCAGTTATCAGACAAGTGATCATGTGTTGGGCTTCCCTTGCTTCTGCGGCTTTAGGGTCCCTGAAATAAACAAGACAGTAGGAAAGGAGTGTTTCAAATTTCAGATGAGCTTAGAAAATAAAGGCAGCTTTTCTCTTAAATAAGCAGTGTTTCTGAGTATCACAACTGTACTTCAACAACAAAAACTCAAGTTTTCTGAAGTGAAAAATGTCACAATCAGATAGTATCTTGGGTAATACGAGCAATCTTACCTTTCACTGAAAAGTTTTCTGTTTTTGTTTTTGTTTTTTTTGGTCTCTTTTATGGCCAAACCTGAGGCATATGGAAGTTCCCAGGCTATGGGTAGAATTGGAGCTGTAGCTGCCACAGCCACAGCAACACGGGATCAGAACCATGTCTGCAACCTACACCAAAGCTCATGGCAATGACAGATCCTTAACCCACTGAGTGAGGCCAGGGATCAAACCCAAGTCCTCGTGAATGCTAATAAACCACTGTGGTTCATTAACCACTGAGCCACAACGGGAACTCCTCAGTGAAAAGTTACTGATAAAGTATGATGATGTCCCACTTTAGGAAATGGCTTTACTTTCATAAATCTGAATTAGGCTGCTAGGAATTCAAGACCAGAGGCTAAGTCTTCTTCCTCTTTGTACAATGTCTGGTCCATGGTTGGGACTAAATATATACATTAGTTAAAATGAACTTAAAATCACTGAGACAATGGTGCCTCAAATCACTGGAAAAGGATGGATTTTTTAAAACATGAGATTAGGACAACCGGATTACAATTCAGGAAAAGGTCAAATCTTAGATCTCTGCTTCACAGCACATATAAATATAACCTCGAAATGGATGAAGCTCTAAATATAAAAATAAAAGAAAAAGAAACCTTACGAGCTCTATTAGAAAACACAGGTAGGAGTTCCCGTTGTGGTTCAGTGGTTAACGAATCTGACTAGGCACCATGAGGTTGCAGGTTCGATCCCTGGCCTTGCTCAGTCGGTTAAGGATCTGGCATTGCCGTGAGCTATGGTAGAGGTTGCAGATGCGGCTCAGATCCCGCGTTGCTGTGGCTGTGGCGGAGGCCGGCGGCTACAGCTCCTGTTAGACCCCTAGCCTGGGAACCTCCATATGCCACAAGTGCAGCCCTAGAAAAGGCAAAAAGACAAAAAAAAAAAGAAAAGAAAACACAGGTAAATTCCTGTATAACCGGGGGTCGGTGTAGGGCTCAATATTTTGATACAACAAAATAAAAGTTTGATTTTTAGAAAATCCCTGAATAATAATACAAGAAAATGTTATTATTTCCAAAAGAAGTTGGAATATTTCTTAAAATAAGAGTCCCCTGGAGCCAAAAGTGCAAAGTATTTACTTTCCATGAACTATTCTGTAACATCTGTTGTTTCTGTGATCTTTCCAACTTTTATAAAGTTGCTTAATTGCAGTTGTTAATCGCATCACCCTCTGTTCAGCGACTTCTCTCTGTGAACTCCGGGCTTTACATGAGACAATAAAAGTCGCTCAAAGGGCAGAATCCACGTAACGGAATAAATTATGTACGGCTTCCTAAACATTTTAACTGTAACCACAGATAAAAACTGCTATGCTAAGGAGCAATGTGGCATATATAGTAGTTAAGATGAGCCCCAGACTGCCTACCTTCAAAGCCTACTACCTGCTGCCTACTCACTGTGTGATGTTGGCCAAGTGACGTTACTTCTTTGGGCTTCAGTAGACCCATCCATAGATAGAGATGATGGTAGATATGTGGATGGGAAGTTTAACTGAACTAATATTTATACAGCCATTTAGAAGAGTGGCCAGCATATCCTGCACATTATAGAAGGGTTTATTATAGAAACAATAACGTAAGCGGGATACAGATTTAACTGTAGCACCACTCTTTGAGTTTGCTGCGCTCCACAGCACTAAGACGATCCCTGAGGAAGAGGAGTCTTCCTGTTTCTGTACTGGTCTGATTTGATTGTCTACAGTCATACAAACACACAGACCATGTGCCAGTTCCCTGTGGTGTGAGTCTTCATGGGAGCAGATTCCAACTCCTGAGGTTAAGGAGCCAGATCCACCCTCTTCCTGCCCCCAGCACCAGGGGCTCTGGCAGTGACCGGGCTCCCTCAGCCAGTTCCCCAGACCTGCAGCTTCGATGTTGGAAAACTGATGAGATGTTTGGACAGCTCAGAAAGCACCCAGAGGAGTGTCAGAGTCCAGAGGAGGCGGAGCCTAGAGGCTCCATCAGATGGGGCCTCAAGTACCAGGAGCTGCAGGGTCAGCAATGCCATCCTTACCTACTGCTCGGGCAAGTGACCTGGGCTGCCTTCCCAGCCCTTTGGCTCTAGACCATTTTACAAGACTAGTTCTGCAACCTCAGCAGCAGTTCTGAGCCATATCCTGATTTCTTTCTAAAGTCTTTAGGTTGTGCTCAGGTTAGCCAAAGATAGTGCTGTTGCCCACAGCCAAGAGCCCTGACCGATACACCAGATTACAATTCAGACCAAACGTGATCATGGCAAAGGATCCTCAGCCTCTATGCTTGCGTGTTTCCTGCTTTAAACGCTGCCTTCGCCACTTGTTCTTTTAGTTGCTAAGTGTTAACGCATGGATTAGTTCTAATAAAGGAACTCCGGAAAGTTTCGCTGTCCTATGTTTCACCTGTGGTATGTCTGTTCTTCTTTGGATTGTCAATACCTTTTTTGCACTCCTGCCCGGGGAAGAATTCTAGAGGCTACCCAATTTCAAGTCTTAGCCATGAAGACAATAACAGTACGAGAGGTTCCTACATCTCAAAAGATTTTTTTGTAAACATCTAGTACAATTCTGTCCAACAAATAGAAGGTAAAGCAATATGCAATTTGAAATTTTCTAGTAGCCAAATTAAAGTTAAAAAAACAGATAATAATAATTTTGATGATACATTTTCTTTAACCCCAAATATCCAAAATATTATCAATATGTAATCAATATGAAAATGTATTAATAAATGATTTTGTCAGGGGTTTTCATGCAGAATTTTCAAAAATCTGGAGTGTGTTTTACATGTAGAGCCTGTCTCCATTCATCTTAGCTCCATTTCCAGTGCACATTTGCCTAGTGGCTCTGCAGTTGGACTGAGCAGACATAGTGTATGCTGGGCTAGGCACACTCGGTAAATATCTACTTCTGGCTGCTAAAGGTGAGGCTGGACATTATCCAATCTCTGCTGGGGCTGCCATAACAAAATACAACAAAGCAGTTGTTTAGTCAACAGAAATGTATTTTCTGAGTTCCGAAGTTCAACATTAAAGGGTCAGGAACGTTGGTTTCTCCTGAGATCCTTCTCCTTGGCATGCAGATGGCCACCTTCCCTCTGTGTCCTCACCTGTTCTTTCCTCTGAGCATGTGCCTCCCAGGTGTCTCTTTGTGTGTCCAAATCCCCTCTTCTTATATGGACACCACCAGTCAGATTGGACTGGGACTCATGCCAACAACTGTGTTTTAACTAAAAATTTTTAAGGACCTTTCTCCAAATCCAGTCACATTATGATGTACTGGGGATTTAGGACCTTAACATACAGATTTTGGCAGAAAGGTAGGGGGATGCAGTTCAGCCCAGAACACTATATAGGATTTGGGGAATTTTTGCATGTGGCTAAAGCAAGGTGGCAGCAAGGTAGCTTCTATGACACTGGGCCATTGGAATCACCATGACGTGGACTGAGGCCTTCCAACACTTCTGTGTGCCCAGCGTGTGTCCCAGCCTGTGCTATGCTGGGCACAGGGGAACTTGGTGAGGCTGCCTCAGGCCTGCCACACAAGTAGTCCTGAGACAGCCTCCTATGTGGACTTTACCTTGGAGCTGAGAGACAGGCCCACTCCCCTCCCCAGATCGTGCAGCTCATTGGAGTAACTGTCACACACAGCTACCCCACAACAGGGCTTGCTGGGGAGGGAGTACAAGCAGTCAGGGTGCAGGGTCCCTGCCTCAGGCCACCACATCTGAACTTTCACGGCTTCCTCTCTCACAACTCAACCTCAGCCCCACCGGGCAAGACGAATCTTTTATCTGTTCTTAGGGGCAGGAAGCTTTGCTTTATCTCAACAGATACCCTTCCAAGCAAATTGTGTGCGTCTCAATCCTTCTCATTCTCCTGAGCTGCCTAAATCTTTTGAAACTCAAAACCTAGGATTGTCTTCTCCTTCCAACCAACCCCATATTTTCTGCCAAGAATTTCATCTCTGCGGCAATAAATGCAAAATGGCTAATTGAGTGTGCGTTGTGTGGTTGTTTTTTTTTGGGGGGAGGGGTTGGATTATGGATTGGGATGGGATAAAAGGAAGTATGCCTGGGGAAATCAGTATTTTAGATGGTACTCTGCCATGTTCAGTTGCTACTTTAACTAATGAAATTGTACCAAGTGGCAAATGTGGTCACAAAGTACCCTTCATCAGCAGATTAGACTCTTACTCTGTCTTCCCTACAGAGAAGCTGGAAATGGGCAAAAACACATTCTCTTCCCTTTTTTTCCTGTGGGTAGCCTAGTGCCCTGCCCCAGGCCCGTGTTGGGTGTCCATCCTATGGCCTCAGAAGATCAGACACACCAGAAATGCCAACCCCCCAAAAACAGTGTTCTGAATGGTTATTTGACTTTTTCTCACCTCGGAGTTTTTTAAATGTCAGAGACTCACTGCTCTGAAATTTCCATCTCTTCATTAGTTAGCTCTGTGTCTGAAAATTCAGTATTGCCAAATATTCCAAATTTAAGAGGCACATTTATTAAAAATATAAAGTGTCTTATTGTGTAGAATTGACAAAGTTTCAACATGGGTCTGCCACAGTTTTTCTCCTATTTAATCAGAAGTGAAAGTTTGGCTGTGTTTCTTATGTTTTTTTTTAACATCCTTTTTTTCTTTTGAAGAGCAAAATACATAAGTATCTGATGTGGATGTGAAAATATCATTTCCCTAAAAGCAGATGTACAATCTATTTAGCTAAAATAAAAAAATTACGTTATAGGACACCCATGTATAGAAGCCACAGATAAATGAATGTGCAAAACCAAGCAAAACTGAGAATTTTGGGGTAGTCACAAGTAAACTAAAATCATTGCTTTCATTTTTGTAAAAGCTTAAGGGTCTTACTGTTAATTTTCTACTTTAATTTTTCACTATTTCAGTAAAAACAAAGTATTCTGAATTAAGTTACCATATATTAAATTACTTTGCAAATGTACTTTATAAATCTAAATTATTACTTTTCAGAGTTCCTGTTGTGGTTCAGCAGTAACGAACCCAACTATTGACCATGAGGATGAGGGTTTGATCCCTGGCCTTGCTCAGTGGGTTAAGGATCTGGCATTGCCGTGAGCTGTGGTGTAGGTTTCAGACGTGGCCTGGATCCTGTGCTGCTGTGGCTGTGGCATAGGCTGGCAGCTGCAGCTCCAATTCGACCCCTAGCCAGGAACTTCTATATGTCATGGGTGTGGCCCTAAAAATATATATATATATATTACTTTTATTGTTTTCAATGAAAGACCTACAAAAGAAGAAAGCTATTACATTCCTGTCGTATCCTGGAAACCTCAAAGTCAGAAGTCTTGGTTATATGACAACATCTTTCCAACTCTGGAGAGAAATATTTAGAACTCCACCAACAGGAACATCTAATGTTCTTTTACAAAAACAGACTCAAGTTGCCATGATTTCAGTTTTTTTAATTAAGTTAAATTTTTCCATCCCAAATTAATTCTGTCCTTGTAGAATAAAAATTTCTCCTTCATTTGTAATAAAAGCTTACGAAGGCAAAATTCAAAAGCAATGTCTCAGACATTTTTTATGTCTCAAAATTCTAGGAGTTATTTCACTTCATATAAAATCACAGATTTGGCAAACCCGTGTCTCTCTGAAATAAATTTTTAAGTTTCATAAAATTATTGATTTGCCTAAGCCAGTTTATTCAGTGAGTTTTAACACATTTAGCAATGTCTGATGGGAATCTTCCATTCCAAGAGGAAAATCAAAGGAGAAAAATGGTTCTAAAAGAAAATACTTTGTAACTAATCCCATTGGTCCTTTTAAAAAGAAAATAAAAAGTTTACCAAGTTGGCTACTTTGGCCCCACCATCATCACAGTTAAGCAACAAACATGCTCTTGATACACCCAACCCCTCCTTTCTCCCTGCTGTTTGTTTTCTCCCAGAATGTTGATCACCCTGATTCCATCCACAGCATCCTCTCCTATCTCACACATCCAATGATTCATTCTGTCTTTTTGGACCTCTCTTGGAGAACCTATCCATTTTTCCCATTGTATTAAGTTTTTTTGCTTTCCCTTCACTCAGTGATAAGCTTCCTGTGGGTTACAGACAGGTCCTAAATACCTCCCAGCACAGTGCCCTAAGAGAATGGTGGATATATGTGTTGACGGAGAAAGGAATGAAATAGAGAGTGAATAAATGAATGAATGAATGAAGTTGTGGTACATTTTCTTAAAGAGAAATCCTTAAATATCAGCATACCAGTGTAATTAAGATGCAAAGAGAAATGTGAGTTATAAAAATTATACTACACTCAATAATAAAGCATCTTTTAAAATATTTAGGAGACTTCTGTTGCTCAAACATGGATAATGTGAATCCTTCTCATTAAGAAGCTGCTTGCTCATTGGTTTGTGATGAAATATGAGTGCAATTTCCTGTCCCCTCAACAATGTTGGTTTCTCTTCTGAGTGCAAGCGGATTTATCTGACTTCTCGGTCGACAAAATCGTCACCTCCAGAAACATGGGTAAGTGTAAGACTGAAAAATAAACTAAGATGTTAAGTAGGTTACAGACTTTTGAATGATTCTCAGTAATATTTGCAACATTTTATCTAGTTGAGGCTTATGGATGTGGTGACAAAAACATTATAAACAAGGAGAAATAAGAATGACACGTGGTTTCTGTACTTTGAGCAGTAGTGAAGGATGTCAAAATGTAGGTTTAGAAATAGTTAGGTAAAACTATCAAATGACAAAAGAGGAATGTTTATGCTCCCTTTATTTCCTATTCTGGAAACAGTATGATGGCAAACTGAATTCAGTGGTTAGGGAGAAATGTACCAGCCCCTGGTTACAGGGCTATCATACAATGCTCTAGCAATAAATACTTTTTTATACCATCAGGAATAATGTGAAATTTGAGAATAATATTTCCCATACTAATAAGTATTTACTACTAATTCTTAATAGGTGATTATCACAGTGTCTGACACATAGTAGAGTCTTAATAAATGGCTGTTGACTGATAAATGAAGGCAAGTATTTCCTGTAACACTACTTCTGATCATTGTCATCCACGGTTTGTACTATTTTAAGAACTGTAGATTATCTTCTTCAGGCGTTAGGTAAAAATTAAAATCATAATCAAAAACATATCCAAATTTCTCAGCACTAGTTCTAAAAAATTTCTCAAAATGTAATTAAAGTAGTGAAGATAACATCAAAAGAATATCTTATGAATGATAAATTGTGTCCCATTAAAATCTCAGATTCACACAAATTAATTTAAAACTCTTATCTGTAGAGTTCAGTATCCTAGGTGAAATGTTACTTTAAACGTTACACTCTGCCTGACTCTGGCTTCTCTGCTATGCTCTGGATAGGGGTCCAAGATGATCTCCTATCAGGAAATGTAGGGGACAGCAGACCACCAGTGTTGTCGTTAAAGCAATACCAGTTAATGTGTGTTGAAGTCTTACCATGTGCTCGGCACTCGGCTTCATGCATCATCTCATTTAACCCCTACAAGAATTCCATGAAGTGGTTGCTATCTTACCCTTGTGAAAACCAAAACTTAGAGGTGGAGAAACGCACATGGTCACAAATCCCCAAGGACTGTTGATAGCTTTGAGTTCCCCGAGGTCACACGGGTAACGACAAGCCTCCATAGGCACTGCTTCTGCTGCCCAACCCAGAAAACACGCTGTATCTGTTTCATCAAATCATTCAATCTTATGGTTGTTTTAGTTAAGGCAGGAAGTGTTTCTATAGAGAAAGAAATATAGTCCATTGAGAATTCTGTAAATCCTTCCAAAACTAATTTTTCCATATTATCCATCTCATCTCATCTTTGAAAAACAAGATGTGTATTTGTTAAGTAACATGGAAAAAGGAGGAAGGGGCACCTTCCTGCCCATCCCCCAGCTCTCCCAGTCCTGCTTCTAAGGAAGAACATTTTCATGGTTTAAGTGTTCTCCTGCAGACACATGAGCCTAATGATGGATGTGATGTTGTGCAACCCTCAGTAGTTTATTCAGTTCTGCATGCATCTCAGATATTTTTCTAGTATCATTTTCCTTCTTTGTTTATATTCTTTAGCGGTCTCTCTACTGAGTACTTTGGGGGTTAGTATTCTTTTTCTTGTGCTTTCATTTTGAAATTTAGTTCTATTGGGTATACAATTATAGGGTGATATATTCATAGCAATTTGTAATATCAATCCACTCTCTCTGTTTCTGTTATCATTACTATTGGAAATTTCTTTGTTGGTAGATATTTCATCCTGCCTGTAGGTAGTCTGTTTTTATATCTCTGGCTCTTTTATTTCTTAGTCTTTGTGCAACTTGACTGCACAACTTGACTGCAATGTGTCCAAGTCTAGAGTTCCATCTCTGTTTGTCTTTAATTTTATTTAGGGTTTGCTGAGCTTCATAAATCCAAGGATAACCATGTCTTTTGTCACTTCTAGACATTTCTTGGTCAGCAGCTTTTCTAATATTGCCCCACTTCTACTTTTTTCTGTCCTTATGGAACTTCAATTATAAGTGTGCTGACCTTTTCACTTTATCCTCCATGTCTCTGTGGTATTTTCCTATCTCTTTAAGATGGATAATTTTGTGTTATTTCTTTAGCTCTGCTTTTAATATACTAATTCTCTCCTTGGCTGGAACTAATTAGTTGGTTAGTCTCCATGTTGATTTTAAATTTTAAATTATTGTATTTTTTTGCTGTTTTTGAAAAGTCTATTTCTGTCTTTTTAAAAATATGCCTAGTCATCTTTTATAGTCTCTTGCTCCTTATTCATGTGTTTAGATTCCTTCTTCTTCTTCTTCTTTTTTTTTTTTTTTTTTTTTATTTTAATTTAGGGCTGTGCCCACAGCATATGGAGATTCCCAGGCTAAGGGTCAAATCGGAGCTTCAGGTGCCCACATAAGCTACAGCAACAGCAACGCGAGATCCGAGCCATGTCTGCAACTTACACCACAGCTCACCACAACACCAGCTCCTTAACCCACTGAGGAGGGCCAGGGATCGAACCTGAAATCTCATGGATACTAGTTGGGTTCATTACTGCTGAGCCACAACAGGAACTCCTGGATTCCTTCTTTTATTTCTTTAAACATATTAGGCATACTTGTTTTTCATTATAGATACTAATTTTAAATCTAGAAATTTTGTGGATCTTTTACTCCTCTTTCTTGTTTTAGATGAATTTCACACAAAGTAGCTAATTCTGTATTTGTATATGTGCATGTGTGTGTTTTGTTTTAGTATGGCGGGATATTTGCTCTTTTCATCCATAATTTTTAAAATTGTGTGTGTGTGTGTGTGTGTGTGAGAGAGAGAGAGAGAGAGAGAGAGGGAATCAGCCTGTATTTGTTAAAGCTCTTTCTATGAGAATTCTTTAAAGACTGGGTTGGGGGAGTTTTCCACCAGGGATAATTTGTATTTACTTCTTCCAAGTGCCTAGAACATTTATTTTTTCATTTAACAAACTTTTAGTTTTGGTGAATTCATTTCACATTATTAAAATAATTTATTGTTTGGTTGGCTGTGTTTCTACAAAATACTTTATATATGTGAGGAAAGAAGCAAAATCAATTCTTACGAAGGCATATGTGCAGGTAATTCAGACGTTAGTTGTCAATTCTTGACGTCCCATCTCACATAGTCTTTTGATCCTGCTTTTTAACCCTAAGTGCAGCCTGACCTGCCTGGGGAAAAAGGCACATGTCCTAAGTGTACAGCTTGATACATTTTTACAAACTCAACTTGGTCAGGTAATCAACACTCATATCAAGAAACAGGGTATCACCAAATTCTCAGAAGTCCTCCTGGGGTGCCCTTTTCCCATCATTACCCAGCCCCTCCCCAAAGAAGTAACCACTACTTGACTCATTGCTCTCTGCTTTTTATAGCAATTAAATGTTTAATATGACATTCCACACGGATGCTGGAAATAATGCAGATGGGCTTTGTTGAGAAGAAAGAGTAAAGCACTACGGCTCTTCCTTCTTTCAACAGGTCTTATTTACATTTTCTTCATTACCACATTATGAGAGGTGAAAGATACTTAATTCAACTTTAAAACAATGCAGATCACTCCTGATCTAAACAACAGAGCCTTCAAAATTCAGCCTCCCAATTCAAAGAACTGAGAGATTTAGTGTGGGAGTGAGATATTTGCTCCTTTTTAGTCATCTATTTTTAAAATCAAGTGCAAGAAAAATAAAAGCCTAAGTTAAATTGTTGCCTTATCCGTCATATAGATTACTGAAAAGGAACCTGTTTATCCTTCCAAAGAGAATGTGTTGACAGATACACGGAAACATAATGACACATTGTCACTGAGTGTGAGACATGAGGTAAAATAACTCTCACAAGTTTATTTGGAGCCCAGACAGTTTAATAGAGAGCAGAAGAGTGATGCCGTTTAGGAGTTTCCATTGTGGTTCAGCGGTTAACGAATCCAACTAGGAACCTTGAGGTTGTAGGTTCGATCCCTGGCCTCACTCAGTGGGTTAAGGATCTGGCGTTGCCATGAACTGTGGTGTATGTTGCAGATGCGGCTCGGATACCCCGTGACTGTGGCTGTGGCTGTGACGTAGGCTGGCGGCTACAGCTCCAATTACAGCCCTAGCCTGGGAACCTGCATATGCCAAGAGTGCAGCCCTAGAAAAGGCAAAAAGACAAAAAAAAAAAGTGATGTCTTTAGAAAAAGCAGGGTAAATTACTTTCTATCTAATGTACGGAAATTATTATTCTTGTAACTTTCTTCAATTAGAAGAGTTATAATAGCTAGAAGACCTGTACTCCTCCATCAGTGCTGCTATTTAGGTGGAAAATAGAAAATATGCTCTTCCTTCGCTGCAAAGTCAGTCTGCACTGTTGCAAAAATACCTCAGGTTTCTAAGGTATTTTTATATAAAAGGCAGAAGACGAAATAGTTGTGTCAAGAGGCTTTAGACATACAACGTTGGACTGCCGCCAAGTTCTACCAAGATTAGATAGGTAATTTGGGGCTAATTGCCTAATATGTAGCTCAACTCTTCTCCGTCATATAAGTTGTAAGAAGTAGCACGGAGTTGCCACATTTTTTTTTTTTTTGGTCTTTTTAGGGCCCCACCCACAACATATGAATGTTCCCAGGCTAGAGGTCGAATCAGAGCTGTAGCTGCAGGGCTACACCACAGCTCAGGTCAACGTTGGATTCTTTTTTTTTTTTTTTGTCTTTTCTAGGGCCGCACTTGCGGCATATGGATGTTCCCAGGCTAGGGGTCGAATCGGAGTTGTAGCTGCCGGCCTACACCACAGCCACAGCAACACCTGATCCGAGCCGCATCTGCGACCTACACCACAGCTCACGCCACAGCTCACGGCAACGCCGGATCCTTAACCCACTGAGCAAGGCCAGGAATCGAACCCGCAACCTCATGGTTCCTAGTCGGATTCGTTAACCACTGAGCCACGACGGAAACTCCCAACGTTGGATTCTTAACCCACTGAGTGAGTCCAGGGATCAAACCCTCATCCTAACAAATACTAGTCGGATTCGTTATCACTAAGCCACAACGGGAATTCCTGTAAAATATAAATTATAACAAATATGCATGCTATTTAACATGGTGTCCAGCACACAGAAAACGCTCAATAAGTGGACAGCCAACCTGATTTCTGATGGCATCACTTAACCATAGATTAATGCTATCTACCTGGTGTTTTCGTTTGTTCTGGGCTGTGCCCGAAGCATAAGAAAGTCCCTGGGCCAGGGACTGAACCAGTGCCTCAGCAGCAACTACAGCCACTGCAGTGACAACACTGGATCTTTAACCCGCTGCACCCCAGGAGCTCTCCATGGCTACCTGGTTTTTAATGAGATAATATGTACTCTTTGTGCCTGCCTTTTTCTATCCTTCTGCCTTGTTCCTGAGCTTCAAACATGTTATTGCATGTAGCAATAATTTGTTCATTTTCATTAATGTATAGATTTTCGTTGTGTTAATATGCTACAATTTATTAATTTCTTCTACAGCTTATGGGCATTTCAGAAGGGGGCTATTACAAACTGTTACTGTGAATGTTCTGATTCTACCACACATCCTTTGGCAACCACACGTACGTGTTTCTGTTGAGCACGTGCCTAGAAGTAGAGTTGCTGAACCGTATAATTTGCATAAGGGCCCAACAGTTTTCCAACCCACTGTATCTAAGATTTCCAGGCACTCTATATCCTCATCGGCACTCGGTGTCTGCTAGCTTTTTCATTTTGTTTACTCTGGTGTAGGTTTATCTCACTGTGGTTCCAGTTTGTAGCTCCCTGACTAGTAGAGCCGAGCATATAAATCCAGTGTTAATTCACTGCTGGCTGAAAGCTTGCAGGACCAAACTAGTAGAGTAGACCCAGACACCGCTCCCAAGTGAGGAGCTGTCAGAAGCTGTGAATACTCAGAGATTTTTTATTATAGCTCCTCGCAGAACCAAAGCTAAGGTGGGGAACTTGCAGCTTTCCCTGCTGTCTGTCTGCAAATATCTGTAAAGTTTATATTATTTTGAGCGCAGAGGCTCCTGGACCCCAGCAAGGGTGGGATGTCCAAGAACCAGCCACTTCCCCACTACCTGCCTGGGCCCGGGGCCTGTCGTTAGTTCTCGGCAGCCAAAGGCTCTAGTCAGTTCCTCCAGAAATCCACATTTACCTCAGGGTAACCAGAGCTCCACGCTCACTTACCCCCCTGATCTCAGCTCCTGCTTCTCTTTTTTTCCTCTCTAGAAGGTTTCCCTATTGACTTAAAAGACTGTTTATTCGTATTTTTAGGTATGGTGAAACTAGGAGATTTCGGGAGACTTAGTTCTCCGTTTTGTTAAGTGACATATGCTGTGGGCGTGGGTATGGTTTACTCTCTCAGCAGAATCCTGGTGCCCCGTGGTGCCAGATCTCTTTTGTGCTAAGAGCTCATCAGCACTCGGAAAGGGGTGGTCTTGTGGTTCCGTAGGCCCCGAGGCACACAGGAAGAGGGCACGGCTTCCTCCCCTGTGCGGTGACTCCACAGAGCTTTCTGTGAAGATCCCCGTCAGATAAACCATCCAAAGCACGGAGAGGCCTCACTAGCGAAAGAATAAAGACAGTATTTCTCTATTGCAGGATGGAGAGCAGGATAGGTTTTCCCTTCCAGTGTGAATCTATAACCTCAGACCTTCCCCAAATAGCTAACCTAGTAAACAATCAGGTATAAAGTTAGAAACTGAGGGCCACAAGAGTTGACCCAGCACTGAGAACATTCTGCCCTCTCTTTCACAAGAGTACGGGAAAGATAGTAAGTTAGCCCATAAAGGAAGCAGGGAGGAGTTCTTGCTTGGTGCAGTGGGTAAGAATCTGACTCAGGTCTGTGGAGGCATGGGTTTGACCCCCAGTCTCACTCAGTGGGTAAAAGGATCCTGTGTTGCTGCAGCTGCGGCACAGATTGCATCTCAGATTTAATCCCTGGCCTGGGAACATCCATGTGCCACAGGTGCAACCTTTTAAAAACAGAAAAAGGAAGTAAGGCCAAAACAAATGAGGCAGTGTTGTCTAATTCTAAAGTTTCAGGAAGCTGCTATATTTTTTAATGCTTCACTTCATGAAACTTCCTGTGACAATTTTTTCTTGGCCCGTAAGATGATTTTGAAAATAAGTCCCTTATACTTAGATTGCATTTGAAATTAAAATTTTGAAATCTTATAATCATATAGTTTATCATATATGCCAATGCATTTACTGATTACAAATAACTGGATTTTACCACCTTTTTATTAGCTTCTGAAATGACTTTTAAAAAATATTTTTAAAAATGACATTTTAACTTCAGTTTTGTGTTCTTAGATTATGTCCAGTGAGAAACATAATTCCCTTGGAGTTTCCAGGTGTCTCAGGGAGTTAAGGATCCTGTGTTGTTACTGAAATGGCTTGGGTCACTGCTGTGGTGCAAGTTCAATCCCTGGCAAGTGTAGCCAAAAGAGGAAGAAATATAATTCCCTCTAACCTGGTGTCCCTTTTATAATTCTTATTTGACATGGGTCAGATATCATTGATTTCAATTACTAAAGTCAGTTAGACAGCTTTCCCTTTTTATTTTTTTATTTTTTATTTTTGTTTGTAAGACCACACATGCAGCACATGAAAGTTCCCAGGCTAGGAGTTCCCTTCGTGGCTCAGTGGTTAACAAATCCAACTAAGAACCATGAGGTTGCGGGTTCGATCCCTGGCCTTGCTCTGTGGGTTAAGGATCTGGCGTTGCCGTGAACTGTGGTGTAGGCTGCAGACGCGGCTCGGATCCCGTGTTGCTATGGCTGTGGCGAAGGCCGGCAGCTACAGCTCCTGTTAGACCCCTAGCCTGGGAACCTCCATATGCCACGGGTGTGGCTCTACATAAAAGGCAAAAAGACAAAAAAAAAAAAAAAAAGAAAGTTCCCAGGCTAGTGTTCAAATCAGAGTTGTAGCTGCCAGCCTATGCTATAACCACAGCAATACCAGATCCAGCAACCTACACCAGAGCTTACTGTAATGCCAGATCCTTAACCTACTGAGCGAGGCCAGGAATAGAATCCGCGTCCTCATGGAAACTAGTTGGGTTTGTTACTGCTGAGCCATAATGGGAACTCCCAATTTTTCCCTTTTAAACACCTTCATTGTAATTTAATGATTTTTTGATATCTTCAATAAATTAAATAGAAGATTGTTTCAAAACTTGTGATGTCTCTTTTAAACACCTCAACTATTCTAGTTTGTCTTTCATTACAGAAACAAAGACATTTTAAAAAAAGATGTCAGTCTTTGTGAAAAGAAAGTTTTATATACTCATGTTTGCACCAATCTGAGTGTCATGAAGAAAACTAAAGTAAGGACAGCATTCTGTGAAAACTGATGGACACCCCAGTTTATCCTCCAGGGTTCTTCATCAGCATTCTATGATAATAAGCACATGGACTTCCGCTCGTTAAAATCGACTGATCCTTTAAGTACCAGGAGCCCGGATCCTGACTCCAGCCATTGATACCTGAGAAAATTGATCTACATTCACCCTTTAAAACCACTGATTAATCAATCGGAACTTTTGAAAACAAAAACTGAAAAGTCTCGGTCAAACAGAATTCGATGTTGAAAACAAACTACCACAAGGCAAGACTTATTTTTCGATTTACCCTCCAGGAACAAAGGTAAATCAGCATCTTGGAAAAATGAACAGCACATGTATTGAAGAACAGCATGACCTGGATCACTACTTGTTTCCAATTGTTTACATCTTTGTGGTAATAGTGAGCATTCCAGCCAATATTGGCTCTCTCTGTGTGTCTTTTCTGCAAGCAAAGAAGGAAAACGAATTAGGCATTTACCTCTTTAGTTTATCACTATCAGATCTGCTGTATTCATTAACTCTACCTCTGTGGATTGATTATACTTGGAATCAAGACAACTGGACATTCTCTCCCGCCCTGTGCAAAGGGAGTGCTTTTTTCATGTACATGAATTTTTACAGTAGTACTGCGTTTCTCACCTGCATCGCCATTGATCGGTATCTAGCAGTTGTCTACCCGCTGAAGTTTTCTTTTCTAAGGTCAAGAAGATTTGCATTCATGATCAGCCTATTCATCTGGATACTGGAAACCTTCTTCAATGCTATCATTTTGTGGGAAGATGAAACAGCTGTTGAATACTGTGATGCCAAAAAATCTAACTTTACTTTATGTTACGACAAATACCCTTTGGAGAAATGGCAAATCAAGTTTAACTTTTTTAGAACGTGCATAGGCTATTTGATCCCTTTGGTGGTCATAATGGTTTGCAACCGCAAAGTCTACCAAGCTGTGAAGCAAAATCAAGCCACAGAAAACAGTGAAAAGAAAAGAATCATAAAACTACTTATTAGTATCACATTGACTTTTATCTTGTGTTTTACTCCCTTTCATGTGATGTTGCTGATTCGCAGCATTTTAGAACGTGATGTGAACTTAGATGAACATATATTTGACCATAACAAGTCTGGGAAGCAGACTTATAAAATCTATAGAATCACAGTTGCATTGACAAGTCTAAATTGTGTGGCAGATCCAATGCTGTACTGTTTTGTAACTGAAACAGGAAGATCAGATATGTGGAATATATTAAATTTTTTTACGGGGAAGCTTAATAAATCAGAAAGACAAAGAAAAAGTATACTTTCTATGTCTACCAAAGATACTTTGGAATTAGACATCCTAGACTAGAACCAAAGAATTTTTTTAAGAGATACAATATTATATCATCAAGATTGTATTTGGAAAAGGAAATCTAAGCAGGAAAAGGGGCTAAGTGTTCCCCTTGAAGGATTATTTTAATTCTCTCCAACAGAAGTATTTTAAAAGTACACTGCACAGTTCCCTGACTTTTATTAAATGAGAATTAAACAAAGTTTAATATTTTCCTAATGACTCAGGATCATTATTGTAAGTGGCAATTGTTTTTGTATCTGTGTTCTCATCTCTCTCAGGTTAGTAAGATATATGGGGCTGTGTGTCTTTATAAATTGGTGAACTTTGTGTCTAATTATTGTGATTTTCGCACTCTTTCTTTGGACTTCAGGCTGTCACTTCTCTCAACCCTATTATGTACCTGTCTCCAAAAACCTCGACTCCTAAATACCGCTTCTAATTTTTTAATTAGGCAGCAGATAGTTTTTTGAGCAGGCTCTGCGTACTAGGTTTTATATTAAGTAGTGGGGTTACAAAATAAACGATCTCACGAAATCTTTTGAAGCTTACACAAGTTTGAAACCTAGTCACCAAGCTTGTAAGAGTTCTTTATAAACAGTCTCTGAGTGCAAGTCTAAAGGTCTCATCCATGATATAAAATACCTGAGCTTTGTGAAAATTCTTTCAGCTTCTAGGGGAACTTCTTTACTTTCTTTAAAATCGCAATATTTTAAAAAGTTTGATTCTTTCAAAATTTTCAGTTGAGTACAAAATAGTTGATATTATCAGAAGTTTAGTGGCTAGGCAAAAAGATATAGACAAAAAGACATTTATTATATATTAAATCTTCATTCTGAGACTTCTTTAGGAGTTGAGAGTATTTAGAGAATCTTATATAATATGTTCTTTACTATTTATATTTTCTCATTATGGAAATTACTCTGCCTAGGAGTTTCCACTGTGACACAGTGGGTTAAAAATCTGACTGCTGTGTCGCAAGTCGCTGCAGAAGTGCGTGTTCAATCCCCAGCCCAGAACAGGATCTGGCATTGCCACAGCTGTGGCATAGGGCATAGCTGAAGCCAGGATTCAATTCCTGGCTGGGGAACTTCCATATGCTGTGGGTATGACCATAAAATAAAAAAATTTAAAAAGAAAATACTCTGCCTAGTTTTAAGAAAGTATTGGGTAAACACTTTTCTTACCAAAGTATTTTTAAGACTTTTTAAAGATTTTAAAATCATACTCTGGGACTTCTTACTGTGGATCAGTGGATTAAAGATCCAGCATTGCCACCGCTGTGCCACAGGTTGAAGCTGTGGCTCAGATTCCATCTTTAGCCCAGGAACTTCCACATGCCGTGGATGCAGTCATAAAAAAAACAAAATATGTTATTCTGATCCTTTTATCCTACTCTTTCTTCTCATTTCTGTTTCTTCTAGTCCCTGAAACTGATCAGATAGCAAACGTCTCAGCAGCATTTGCTCCCTCACAATAGAAAACAATGTAATAACAAAAAAGTCTAACAATGAATTTCTAGATATACACTGACAAAAGTCAGTAGACAAACTGACTACATTTTCTGTAAAAATTGTCCATGACCACTGGGGTACACAAGAGAAAACCACCTTGCTCTGAAGCCCTATGTGCTTTCTCTGTTCTTTGCGCTATTCTGATCATAAAGTTTCTGGAGTTTCATGCTAGGAACCCTGAGACACACTTACATAAGCTTAAAATAAAAATGAAGAATAACTAAAATAATTTGAGCTGTATGATTCATTCTTGATAAATTCTTGGCAGCCCATGTGTTGAATACATGTCAAAGTACAAGATCCAGAAACACTTTGCTAACGTCTGTAAATTTAGATACAGATTGTCTTGTCCAAGATCACAGAATTAGTGGAAGCAGAACCACACCTTGAACCCAGGAAACCTGACTGCCCTCCAGAGTGGCTTTTCCTCCTTTAGGTTTTACTTCTCAACATTTCTTTCTTTGGGGATGCAAAAGACATATACCGGGGGGATTGTTCAAGATACACATTGGATTTAGATCAGAATAAGGAAAAACAGGAGAACTAGGCTTAATCCCTCTGGAAATATAATAAATCATATAGACGGTACTTAAGCTGATCTGTTAGAACTGATTAGAATTTTACTTCAGTTGGTTATATCAAGAGATGTGGCAGGAGTTTCCTTTGTGACTTAGCAGAAACGAATCTGACTAGTATCCACGAGGACGCAGGTTCAATCCTTGGCCTCACTCAGTGGGATAAGGATCCAGTATTGCTGTGAGCTGTGTTGTAGGTTGCAGATGCGGCTTGGATCGGGCATGGCTGTGGCGTAGGCCAGTGGCTACAGCTCCAATTCGACCCCTAGCCTAGGAACCTGTTGGTGTCCCCCCCCCAAAAAAAAGAGAGATTTGGCAAATGCAAATTCATGGCACCCTTAATAGGACTGTTCTATTTAATGACTAACAGCAAAAGCAATGATTTAGCAAGTTGTGAGATAAGTTCCAAAATGACCTGGGCTGCCAAAATCTTCAGGCCAACCAGCTACAGAGAACCCACCTCTGCAGGATGTTCATTTGATTTAGGACAAAGCACTCTAGAGGTGATCTAAAATTATCTACAATCCCAACGTAGGAAAGTTAGTCCTTTAGTTTTGAAAAGCTTCATAGTTTCCTGATTAAAGTTCTCCATTAAGCTAAAAGTACTCCTGAAAAGAATAAAACCTTGTAGAGATTACTACCTGGGACTTCGCTGTCAAAAGACCTAAACTGGAACATCACCAAATCATCCACTTAGGAACCCTTTGACCTCAAAAAATGTTTGTACTCTCTCTAAGGCAAACAGTAGGGACAGTGGTTAACATTTGCTTTTAACAAGTCGGTGCGAAAACCCTTTGTAAGCTGTGGTGACATTTCTAAATGTTTACTGTTCCTATCAGTTTTTCTTATCTTCATCAGGATTAGTGGCCAGCTACCTGTGAGACAGAGCGGTCCCTGAAGGGAAGTTGTGGGTGGAACACTGCGTGAGCTGGTCGGTGCCGGCTGGGCGCTGGCTCCCACACACCACTCCGCCACCGCCACCGCCATCGCTACTTCCTCCAGAAAGCCCTTAAGTTACCCTAACGCATCAGTTAGGGTAACTTAAGGGCCTTCCTTGTTGGTTCCATATTTTCAATCGTGCCTCCTTCTAGGAATTCACAGTTCTGCGGAGACACGTGCTATAGATATCACCATAAATAGACAGGTAGAGATCCATTTTTAATGTGTTTAAATTTGTGACTTTCCGTTTCCTTATTCAGAATGTTATTTTTTACTTGAATGAACTCATTAGACATCTTAAATGGGCCAGTGAAGAGACTAAGAACAGGCTTCCTTTTCTTTCCTTTGTGACCACACTCATAGCATATGGAAGTTCCCCGACTGTGAATCGAACCCAAGCCACAACAGAGACAACGCTGGATCATTAACCCACTGTGCCATAGTGGGAACTCCCAAGAACAGGTTTTTAAAACCCCCATTTTCCCTACCTAGTCTGGGGAAGCTTTGTAGGTGAAGAAGAAGTTAAAATACTTAAAAAATAACCACCTCATTTTATTCGACTTGCATAGCATCATCTCCCCAGGAAGATGATCCTGAGAAAAATCTCCCTCTCCAACCTGATTTATTCCCCTTTCTCTTTTAAATTTAAGCTAAATGTTCTCTCCCAAACACTGTATTTCCCACCTTTAATGTTACAATCAAATGCACAATTATTTACCAGTTGCTTCTGTTGTCTGCGAAAATTTCATTTGTTTTTAATTAGACAGTACCTTTCTTAAAATAGAATTTGTGATACAAAGCATGTAGGCATTTCTCTTTATAACATTTTTGTCTTGCCCTGGGCTTCTTTTTTCCCAGTCTTCGCTGTCATCATTCTATCATTTACGCAGGGGGCCTCTTTTCTTTTCTCATAAAAGTCATCTACAGGTTGCCATGGAAATACCACAGCTACTGTAACACCCTGACCCAGGAAGGCCTTTGTATAAGGAGGCTTTTTTTGTCTAGGTCCATTGGGTGACCCTGTCATGCATCAGATATCTGTTCCTCCAACAGACACAACAACACACAAATAACACACATAAATAATCCACCTCACCTCATAAGAAATAAACAAAAATCACTGGGGACCTTTCAGCCTGTGTTTGTACAGTTTTGTAAGGTGTCTAATACCAACAAGTAGAACACATATGATCTCTTTGTCTTCTGCAGTAATGCAAAACCTGGATGTTTTTATTTTCTCATTTACTGAAGCAGCAGCAGCTTGGGGACACTGTTGAGATTTTTCCCTCCTCCCTTCTTCACCCTCACCAGAGCGCCTGCCAAGGAGAAAACTTGTACCTGCATTGTTTCTATTAGCCTACTGTTCTGGAACAATCCAGTTCTGACTGAGACGTTTTATTACATCTCCAGGGTAGACGACCTTTGGGGGATAAGTAACAGAAGATTAATTTAAGAGAAAGCAGGAATGTCCTGCTTTATTCTTTGTTCATAGCATATACACCCGATTCAATTCAAGTTAAAAAATTGTAGTTTTAATTTTTATTTTATTTTATTACTCAATTATTTTTTATTAGGGAATAGTTCATTCACAGTGTTGAGTCAATTTCTGCTGTACAGCGTAATGACCCAGACACACACACAGACCCATATATATACACACATATATATATATATATATATATATATACACACACATGTATATATATATATACACACACACATACATACACACACACACACATTCATTCCCTTCCTTATATTACCTTCCATCATGGTTTATCCCAAGAGATTGGATATAGTTCTCTGTGCTATATAGTAGGACCTCACTGCTTATCTATTCTAAATGTAATAGCTTATATCTACCAACCCCAAACTCCCTCCCCTCCCCTTGGCATCCTCAAGTCTGTTCTCTATGTCTGTAAGTCTCTTTCTGTTCTGTAGATAAGTTCAATTGTGCCATGTTTTAGATTCCACATATGATATCATACGGTATTTGTCTTTCTCTTTCTGACTTACTTCACTTAGTATGAGAATCTCTAGTTGCAACCATGTTGCTGCAAATGGAACTATTTTGTTCTTTTTTATTGGCTAAGTGGTATTCCACAGGTCCTCAGATAACAAATGCTGGCAAGGGTGTGGAGAAAAAGGGAACTTTCCTTCACTGCTGGTGGGAATGTAAATTGGTACAAACACCATGGAAAACAGTATGGAGGTTCCTCAGAAAACTACATATATAACTACCATATGATCCAGCAATCCCACTCATGGGCATATCTCTGGACAAAACTACAGTTCAAAAACATACATACTCCCCTATATTCATTGTAGCACTATTCATAATAGAACAAAACATGGAAACAGTTTAAATGTCCATAGATAAATGAATGGATTAAAAAAAAATTTTGACCGCTACTATGTCTGTTACTCTTTGGCATTTCATACAGCTTACTGATGGAGAGCGTCAGGGTTAAGCTCATTGTTTTCAGTCACCTTAGCTGAACATCCATTGTTTGCAGAAGTAAGCTGACAATGGCAACACTGGGTCAGACTTGGGGCAGGGAAAAAGTGATGTGGGTGTGAAAATTCCTCTTCTCTAAATATCCTTTTCTTACCCCATCATTTGTTGCTGAAAAATCAAACAGGAGCCCTGGCTGTGGCCACTGGGTGTCGATCATGTTCTATTCAGAACCTCGGAGTTCAAGGCTAGCTGCCACTCCCAAAACACAAAAAGGAGCTTAGGAGGACATTCTTCCAGACAAGAAGGAAGAAATATCCCCAACAAACTGGAAAAGAGTCGGGTCTGAAATTCAGTTTGCATCGTTTATCCGCTTTCTAGAAAGCTTAGCAACCATCAGATAACTGCAGTTGGTTTAAACTCCCCAGGCCATTCCAGGATTTTTTTCCAGTATTTTTTGGTCGGTCTGCACATGAGAGATCATAGGCTAAACTGTTTAATTTTTGCAGGATTTTGGATGTAACATGGATAACTTGTTCTTATTTAGTTATCTTATGCACTTAAGAAAATCCTGGCCATCTTTCACATGTAGAGAAACGTGAAACATTCGAGCTGTAAGCAGTTTGCAATTTATCTACTATGATGTAATTATCTATGAAATTCCATATATAATTCAATATACGTATGACTCTCAATTCCTAATTTATTATTGCTAGATCTCAGCACTAAAAATTTACATCTGTTATTCTGAATTGTTAAATTTGTTCTTCCCCAAAGAACACTAATATAATCATGTTGTGGTTTAACAGCATTTGCATATCATCAAACATATAATGGCCTATAATCTACTTTTCTTCTGCCCATAATTTTCTTAAACTCTTTATGAAACAACAGTGGATTTTACACATTTAAGAAATAGGTTATGATTCCTCAAATAGTGTCATAATTAGATGTTCAGAAAGCAAGGCAATAAAGGAAAAAGCTGGGGAAGTTTCCATGTCTTGTTAAGTGCAAGCTTTAGAATAAAAATATACATTTCATTATCTAGGAGATGTGTGCTCATTTAATTTCAAAATCAAATACAATCAAGAAATCTTGCTCTGCAGTGACAGGACTTGCTGCAAGAAATATTAACCTCAGTTCTCAGCGTTTCATTGATCCTTCTTGGAAATATGATTGAAATGTGCTTCTGAAAGAATCTTTTTCAAAATGATTGAAAAATTCCTGGTCTTGGCTCCAAGACTATTGGCACCAACAGACAGATTAACTTGAAAACCATGGGGTTCCCGTCGTGGCACAGCGGAAACGAATCCAACTTGGAACCGTGAGATTGCAGGTTCGATCCCTGGCCTCACTCAATGGGTTAAGGATCTGGTGTTGTCATGAGCTGTGGTGTAGATCACAGACGTGGCTCGGATCTGGCATTGCAGTGGCTGTGGCATAGGCCAACAGCTGCGGCTCTGATTAGACCTCTAGCCTGGGAACCTCCACATGAGCAGCCCTAAAAAGACAAAAGAAACAAAAAAGAGATTTCTTTTGACAGTTAAATGGATCAAATCAAGGAACTGAAGTAATGGATTGAAAAGTGCCTCCGTAGGAATATCAATGGAGAGGTATACTGGCCACCTTAGAAACACGTGCATAGTAAGTGCCAGGTATATTTTATTTTATTTTATTTATTTTATTTTATTTTATTTTATTTTATTTCACTTTATTTTATTTTTTATGGATGCACCACCATATGGAAGTTCCCAAGCCAGGGACTGAATCTGAGCCACAGCTATGACCTACACTGCAGTTGCAGCAATGCCGGATCCTTTAACCCACTGCACTGGACCTGGTGTCAGACTCGAGGGGTTGCAGCTGGGTTCTTAACCCGCTGCACCACAGCGGGAATTCCCGTTGCCAGCTCTATTCAGCTTTTATTAGTGTTTTTTAAAAATATGTATGTCCAAAAATCACCTCATACCACCCACTCACTCTCGGAAATGACCCTCGCTGGTGGTTAGGAAAGCTCTTTTGCATGTTTGGAGCCACGTCTTCAGTGGATCTCTGGCAGTTTACTCAGGAAGAGTACGTGTAACACCCTGTGTTCAAAAGGACTGTGGAGAAAGATCTCACGCCTTTCAGCACTTGTCCAGTCCTCCTTGGATGAAAGAATTGCTAAGAAAAACAGGGTCTGGAATAAACAGATTCTTTGTCTTGCCCTACAAATCTTGTTCTGACTACTAAAAGGGCTATTGTTGAAGGTGTTCTCACTGATAATCAGAATTGTTTGTTGAGGGAATAAGTAATAATGAATTAAATGAACTAAAAGTGGTACAGTTTCACTCTTTGTCCTAACCCCAGAGTTCCGTTTCTGAAACCCCTTAGAACTCTTTGTATTTGTGGTTGAAAAATTTTAAGATCGCACGAGAAAATGAGGTTAAAGAGAAATAGTTTACCTTCTTTTTTTTCCCTTTTTTTTTTGGTATATGGGCTTCCCAGGCCAAGGATCAGATCCTAGCTGAGTTTCGACCTACACAGCAGACACAGCAATGCTGGATCCTTAACCCACTGTGCCGGGCTGGGGATTGAGCTTGCATCCCATTGCTCCGAAGATACTGCCCATCCGGTTGCACCAGAGTGGGAACTCTAGAAACAGTTTTCTTTTAGGAAAGTTTTGTTAATGTTTTTTAATTTGTTAAAGTAAAATAGAAATGAATATTACCAATGACATTTTATTCATCTTAAATTAGTAAAAACAGGAGTTACAGGAGACTTCCATCTATCATTCCTTACTCATGAGAACTTTTTTTAGGATGTTCTTTCCTTAAATTTTTAGTCAGACGTTCATAAATTGACTAAATTTTGTTACTGACTATACAATGACATGAATGACTCTATTCACTGATTCAGCGCTACAAAAAATTTGACTGCTTTTTCTTTAAGTCAACTTAATTGTAACTCCCAGCCCTCAAACCACCAAGCTATAGGAAATTCCGTCTCAGTCATTACTGGGCTGTTCTTTTTCAGCTTCACACCAGAGTCTGGGAGGTTTACACGATACTAAGAAAACAGAGGAGGGGGCCTTTGATTTCCAGTCTCTGCCGATCACCAGTGACAATGACATTTTCTAAGCCTTCAGTTGGACCACAATTGTTCTTTACTACCTCCCTGACTATTCCGGGGCAGAGGACTCACTGACAAGACTGACTAGAAGTCAGCTGATGACCCAGACTCCTGTGTCTCAGGCAGACATTCCCTTCAAAACCCATGCGGTTCTTGGGTTCGGGAGTGGAACGTGTACCCTATTAAAGTAGTTCAAAAATCCCCTGGAACAAGGATTGATTCGGTGGCGGTCATGTGACTGAACCTGCTTAGAATGTTGGGACAAAGGCTCTTTCTTTGCCTCTAGATGATGTCATCTGCAGATGAGATTCCTGGGTCCAGCCTTGGTGGTAGAGTGATGAGCAGAGCTGCCTTCCAGGGGAGCTTCCTGGCATATCTGTGGCCATTTCATGGCCATGAAACAGCCAACTCGCGGAAGAAAGGAGAACTCAGGAATCAGAGCCCTGGAGCTGGGTCTTCTGACACAATGATTCTCTGCACATCGCAGTTTCATGAGCCACACAGCCTTCCTTATTCTTTAAATCAGTCTGAGTCAGGTTTTTTTCCCTTCCTTGAACTGGAATGTGGTACATGGAAGTGTTGCCACATCTCAGCCTCTGTTCGCTGGTGCCAACTAGAAACGTGGGGATGTGGTTTGGGGCAAAGCAGAGAATAGATTTTGTTGCTTTGCCAGGCAAAGGAGGCCACAGCAGGCTAATGCCCTAAAGATGTGCCCTCCCCTGAGAGAGGATAGAAAGGGGTCTTATAGTTTGGGAGTGGAAAATAGGGCCACAGGTAAGGATCAGGTTAGACATAAGTTTGCATTATTTTCAAAACTGGTGTCAGGTAGTCCTGGGTGGGCTATGGTGGTCCTTGAGGCTCTCACACCATGACCTTCTTTCTGGAATGAAGAGTGCTTCCTCGGGTAGTGAACATCTCCCATTTTTGGAGTGTTTTAATTCTGCAGAAGAGCTCAAAAATATTGATATCTGGAGTTCCCGCCATGGCTCAGCGGTAACAGACCTGACTAGTATCCATAAGAATGCAGGTTCCATCCCTGGGATTGCTCAGTGGGTTAAGGATCCAGCGTTGCCATGAGTTGTGGTGTAGGTCACTGCGGCTGTGGTGCTGGCTGGCAGCTGCAGCTCCAATTTGACCCTTAGCCTGGGAACCTCCATATGCTGCAGGTGAGACCCTAAAAAAAAAAAAGATGGACGGAAAAAATATCCCTTGAGGCAGTCCCAGGACCCTGCCCCAAGGCTGCGCATTGTTTCCTGACTGCCCCTCCCTGGTCTCTCCATCCCCTCCCTTCCCTGACTGGCAACGGTTTGAACCTTTGGAACTCAGGGAAGGCCGTGGAGGCTGAATGAGGCCTATTTCCTACAAACAAGAAATGGGGGGACACAGAAAGCCTTTTGTGCCCAGGAGCCCCACAGGGCCCTGCTCGGTTTCAGAAGTGAAGCAAATCTAATTTACAGACTAAGACTGCTGAATAAGCGGGGCTGCAGAGACATGGCAGAGCAGGCAGTGGGGACATCTCTAGCTTGCAGATTTCGCAGGCCTTGTTATCGGTGGTAATGATGGCTTAAAGTGTTTCCTGCTATGTCACTCAGAAAATGCCTACCAAGACTCTGGCATCGGAATTTTTAGGAACGATTCGAGACACTGGAGTCTTTGGACTTCTTTGTATAGCCCTCAATAAGGTCCCACAAGAGAAATGTAAATAATACAATTTTTGGGGAGAGCTTTCCTGATATATTTTCAAACCTAGAAAATCCTACTGCTTAAGGGACCTGTGCACTGAGGCTATGTGTTTTCATGCTTCAGGGAAAGGGGGAATTTTAGCTAGAAAAAAGAAGTCTGTGTTAATTGTGAGTCACTAGTGAGCAGAGTCTCAAAAGCCAGACGCTATGGACAAAGAAAAGAAGTTTTAAATCCCTTAGGCTCCCACTTCATATCAAGAACTGGGCCTGGATGACTTAAATGTGGGGTTTTCTCTAAGCCAAGGGAAGTGATGATGCAACTATGATGTAAACAAAGTTCCTGTTATGCAAGAAAATGGAAACGCCTGGCCTCCTGACCCCAGTGGGCTGTCGGGGAGGAGGCAAGAAGAATAAGAATGAGGATTTCAAAGGCAAATGTTGAACCGCATGGCCTGAGGAATGGCAGAAACTTAAGAGTGGGTAGGAGAGAGAACAGGCAATGCTAGTAATCTGCTTTCCCTGCTGGCAGCTGCAAGCCTTTGGGAGAAGTTCTGTGTTCATCCTGATGCACATGTGGTACACAACCGGAGACGGGCATACGGTTGTGCAGGTTGAGAACTGTGCAAGAAATCCATGTTTATGGTGCACCATTCATCTCACAGGCATCCCAGATCTGCATGTTCATTACAGCAGTTTTAGAGCATATGGGAGCAACATGTTCTGACAAAATCAGGGTGACAATGTTTCAACACTGGAAGGAAAGTGACTTAAGACACATCATTTTGCACAGAATGCCATGGGAGTAGCTTAACACTGCCTTTCCTTTGCCAACACGAGACTATGTAAGCCTCTTTCACTCCAAAGCCTTCATCATAGGAGCTAGGAGAGGTGGAGTACATTTGAAAGATTGAGCATTTACCCTAAAGCAGCTGAGTTAACCCAGTGAGACCATTTAAGCAGGAAGAAGTGGAGATATTTTCATCCACAAGCAAAACAATCATTTGCACCCTGCTACCCAGCAAGTTGGTCATCCAGACCAGTAACAAAAAATAAGGCCGCATTTTGTGGGCATAATTGAGTCGCAGTGTGATCATTGTCTCTCAGATGCCCAGGCTTTGCCTAAAGGGGGCCTACTGTAATAGAGAAAGAATAAAACATACCTTTCTTTAAAATAGTACCATCTCCCTGCTCCCTACAAGGTTGACTAGAGGTCCAATCACGAGTGCAATGGCCCTCAAACTTTCACGTTTATAAGAATAATCTGGGGAGTTCTCGTCGTGGCTCAGTGGTTAACAAATCCAACTAGGAACTGTGAGGTGGTGGGTTCGATTTCTGGCCTCGCTCAGTGGGTTAAGAATCCAGTGAGCTGTAGTGTAGGTCACAGATGTAGCTTGGATTCTGTGTCGCTGTGACTGTGGTGTAGGCCAGCAGATATAGCTCTGATTGGACCCCTAGACCTGGGAACTTTTCCATATGCTGAGGTACAGCCCTAAAATTGTAAAAAAAAAAAAAAAAGAAGAAGAAATATGAATTTGATTTTCATCTCCATTTTCAACACAGAGCTCCTAAGAGTCTTGTGATTTCCTGAATGATCAGAGCACCAGGAGTCTCTCTTGTTCTCATATTTAGCCTTTGATCCCACCACTGAATCAGGCCTCCTGAAACCTTTGGGGATAGGAGTGTCTTTTGTTTTAATGAAGTGACAGTGTTTATCCTGGATGGCTCCTGGATGAATGCTGGTCACCAGAAAGAACAAGCTACGATTAGAGGCTTGGAACTTTCAACCCCACCCACCATTCTCTTGTGAAGGGAGAAGGGCTGAAAATGGAGTTCATCATGATGGAAGATAATATGAGAAAAAAAAATTATATTTATGTATGATTGGGTCACTTTGCTGTACGGCAGAAATGGAACAACATTATAAATCAACTATACTTTAAGAAAATAAATTTAAAAAATGGAGTTCACGGTTAATCATGCTTACATGAGAGAGCCTCTATAAAAATTCCCAGAGTGTCACGGTCTGTGCATGCAGGTTGGAAAAGAATTTCTGGACTCATATCAGGGTGAAAGGAAAGGTTCAGTGAGCATGATGAGGTGGAGAGAAAGGAGAGTTTATTGAGATAAGAGCCACTGTAAGTACAGCGGGATGACTTCCTGACCCCCAAAAAAGAGTTTATGATAAGAGATACTGCAAGCACAGTGGGACAACTTCCTGATAACCAGGGAGAGCCCACAAGTGTGTGGTCGTTTCTGTTTTTATAACCCAGGGAGAAGAGAGGTCTCGAAATAAACCTGCTGACCTGCTGATTGGTTGGGGGAAGAGGAGTCTTACCATACACTTGCAGGGTGTTTGGGAGCATATAAGGGCCCTGCAGGGGTGGGGCGAGGAGTGGGCCACATCCCTTTCCCAGCAGAGGGTAGGAAGGAATAGGCCAGTTTGCTCCAGGTGCGGGAAGGGGCATTACAATGAGATGGGTGGGGCGATGATAAGAGGCTGGTCATTCTTGTCTTGGCCAGGGGCTTTGAGTTCTACTCCCTTGAAGGAGCCTTGAAGTCCAACACAAAGTACGGAGTTGGGAGAGCTTCCAGGTTGGGCAATCCGTCCATGCAAAGGGTGATGCACCCCACCTTCACAGAGAAAGATGCTCCCAGACCTCATTGCCCTGTGCGTCTCTTCATCTTTGTTCTTCTGTGTCCTTTATCATGTCCCTTGGGAGTTCTCGTTGTAGCGCAGTGGAAACGAATCTGACCAGTAACCATGAAGATGTGGGTTCTATCCCTGGCCTTGCTCAGTGGGTCAGGGACCCAATTTTCTGTAGAATGTCCCTATTTGATGATCCATCGGGAGGCCAGAGACAGGAATCTCATCATTGTGGCTCATAAAGTCAGCCTCTCAGGGCACAAAGCTGGATAGAGAAGGATCAAGATTAGGTCTGAAGAAGGAATAGGCAAGTATTCAGAATTCATTGGCCATGAGATGTCTGAACATATGTCCTTGTCTAAATTCCTATACTGCTGCATTGCCTACTATACATTTACAAAAATAATCCTTTGAAACACATGGGATTGTGAACACACGTGACAACAGCAACTTGGTTTGGGTCATAGACTTGTTCTAGTGTTTGTTCCTTTGTTCGTTAGCTTTGTGATGTTGATCAAATCAGATAATCTCTCAGAGACTGAGTTTCCTCGTCTTCAATATAAAGATAATATTTCCCTTGGTCATCTGATGGTGTTTGTCATTCAGTACAAATGAAATATTAGATAGGAAAGTATTCAGGACATGGTAAAGTACTGATTTCATATTGATCATTTCAACCTTCGTATGTGAGCATAAGAAATACTTTAATATGTTTGATTTATGGGCATAAATTTTTATAGTTCTTACATCGGGAAAAGTATTAAGGCCCATTTGACTCATTTTATATGTGGCAGTTGAAATGTGAAAGTTGAAATGAATTAATGAGAAATTAACCTCCAGTTTACTCCAGGATTGCATTAAGGAAATGATTTACTGTGATTCTGTTTACTGCCGGGGGAAACAAAAAAGGTTAATCAAGTTTTCTGCCTGACAAGTGAGTCACTATGCTTATTATCTGTTTATGGGTAGGCAAAAGCACAAAACATCCGTGTATGTCCCAGTGAATTATAAAAGTCCTTTAAAAGCAGTACGCTAGCCATGGATCTTTCTGCTATTGCTCCCTTGCAGTTTGCTGAGAATGTTTTCCATAATATAACTAGGCTTATCACCATTCATTTCTGCATTCCTAGCTCCTAGGATGATTGCCTAGATCTTCAAACTCCAGATTGGAAGCTCTGGTTTGATAAAAACTACTTTAGAGAAAATGGCCATGTATCCCCTCTAAGCTCCCCCATTTTTCCTCAGTCCCATCCCCCTACAAATATTCTGGCTCCTAACACTCTTGATCAGATTTCCTCATGGTCCCAGTTTCTTGAGAACTCATCAGTCTTAGCTTCCACAAGTCCAATGGCGGTATACATGTGGGGAGAGTTCTATGTGCAGTATTTTACCTACTCTCCCCAACAGTCACATGAAGTAGATGTTATTATCTCTGTTGTACATGAAAGATCTAAAGCTTAGAGAGGCTAAAAGCAGAATAAGAATTTGCAGCCAGACGTCTGAGCCCAAAGTCCATGACCCTAACCATCATACTGCATAGCCTAGCAGGGTTTTTTGTTTTCATTCTTTCTCTCTTACAGTAAAATCTGATGGATCTTCATTGGAGAATGGGTCTTACTTGGATCAAAATGCAGAAGGACTTTTATTCCTCTAATTTCAGAAGATGCTTATGTACCTGTTGCAGCTGTATTGGAGATAATTTACTGAGAAAGGGATTGCCACTATCCCCTGAGGACCCCACATTAACAGCTGAAAGGGGAACAGCTGTATTGAACTGCTGTTCTCTATAAGTCACTATGAAGTCAAATTCTAAGCATTTGATATCACATAAAATTCAAGGCCATCGCAAGATACATGGTCAAGGGGCAGAGTGTTCAGCTTTGCGATACACTGTTGTGGTAAAAATAAAACACAGGATTTTTAAAATATGAAAATGGAGGAGACTGCTCAATGGCTGAAAATCTATATATATGGAATTTAATCTATTTTTCCTAAATGATGACAGTAAGAGGTTAAGCCCGATGATATAAATTTTACCCCTGGAAAAGTTCACCATTAATGTCATGCTGTTCATTTTCCATTTCTTTTTATTTCTTGAGTAACTTGGAGACCTGTAGGAGGAAAAAAAGCTATACATCTTTTTAAATGATATAAGGGGTAGTGAAGAGTTTAATACAAAGAAGAGAAAAACTGATTTATTCTTTAATTCTTTCAACAAATTTTTGCCAAGTGCCTAATTTTTGCTGGGTTCCAGGAGTACCTAGGAGGCTTGTAGTGTAGTAAGGGACTCAGGGACAAGCAGTGCAGTATAGTGAGGGTTAAGTAAGAGTTAAGTAAGAAGGGGGAGTGGGCATGACCACTCTGTCCTGGAGGCTCTAGGGAAAACATCCGTGAACACTTGCGTCTCCTCCGAGATCTAAAGGCTTGATTAATGAGAAGGCATTAATCAAGTGGGGGGGAGGGTGTTTCAGGCTGAGGGGCAGCAGACAAATGCCAGGCTGCGTTTTAAGGAAATGAAAGTCACTCAGCATTGTTGGAGCTGACTGTGAGAGAGGATGTGGCCAAAGATAAAGGACGGAAAGAAGCAGAAGTTGAATCTTAGAGAGTCTCTTAGCTAACAAATAATTTGGACTTTCATGTTAAGGTCAACAAATGGCCATTTATTAAAAGTTTTAAGCAAATGCATGACAGGATCAAATTTGTGCTTTAGAAAGATGACTCCTGGCTCAGTGTCCAAGAGGACAACTGGTCTAGGCTGGTGTCCTGGTGGGATGATATTGATCGTCTCTGAGGAAGCTGAGACTGGAGCAAATAAGTTTGCCTTGCCTTTGTCGGGACATAGATGTTGCAATACAACTGTATTTAAACTCTACGTACAGAAAACCCATATTTAGATTTACAATTCCTGTAAAAATTTCTGCCTCCTCCCCCCCCTTCCCGCCCAGAGTGGAAGATGCCTGTTGTAAACAACTTGCTGTCAAAAGGCTGGCTGAAGAGTTCCCATGTCGCTCAGCAGGTTAAGGATCCAGCATTGTTACTGCAGTGGCTCTGGTTGTTGCTGTGGTGCGGGTTTGATCCCTGGCCTGGGAACTTCTGCTTGCCATGGGCAAGGCCAAAATAGTAAATTAAAAAAATAAAATTTTAAAAGGCTGACTGACGTCCTTGGTCTCTGCTGCTGGCAGGTTGGGCATTCAGGAGCTGCGTTAGCTAGGTCAGTGGGAACCTGTGAAGCCTCTGCCTCTGCCACGTACCCACTCTGTCCCTGGGCCCATGGTCCAGCACGGAGTCTTCCCTTCCCACCAGCTGCTGAGAGACCTTCTGCAGTGGATGTTTCCGGTGGACGATAACGTCTGCACACACTATGTCCACTCCTACAGGTCAGTCTACATACCTCTTCCCCAGGCCTTCTTGTCCCTAGTTTTCCAGTCCTGTTCCTTCCAAACCCTAGACCTGTCATCTACATACAAGGGATAACCAAGTTTACTGCTTATCAGTTTCCTGCTAGATAACTTCCCTTGACTAATGGACAAGTCTGAGATGTAGTTTTTATGTCCTCTCAGGGGATGGATGCACAGAATTGAGCAATCAATCAGTCACACCTAGTCGCAGCCTGCTTGCCAACAAATCCTCATATTGGCTTTCCGTACACCTACTTTCCCTTTGTCCTGATCTCCGGGATTATTCTCAAGCCTTTAAGCTGTGCTTCCTAGGTAGCCCAGGCTAAATGATTGGCATCAGGAGTGGCCCTAGAAATTAAACTGTAAGAACGGAATTTTCAGGGGTTCCCATTGTGCCTTAGTGGGTTAAGAACCCAACCAGTATCCATGAGGATGCGGATTCGATCCTAGGCCTCACTCAGTGGGTTAAGGATCCTGCATTGCTGTGCCTGTAGTGTAGGCCAGCAGCTGCAGCTCCAATTCAGCCCCTAACTTGGGAACTTCCATATGCTAAAAAGACTAAAAAAAAAAAAAAAATAGAAATAAGCCTTCAAAACAGTCTGCCCGAAGCATAGTGTATCCTGTGGATGTTTATCCCCCAGTGGCTGTCCTTTGTGTAATGGCTCAGTAGGGTTATTTCACTGACTTCTTGCACCTGAGTTCCCTGCAGAGCATTGGAATAATATGTGTGAGAACATTAGGGGACCCAAAAGTAAATAATTCATCCTGCCGAATTTCTCCTTGTGTGCATTCATGATATGACTGCCCCCCCACCCAAGTTGAACACAAACCCAGAAGCAGTTAACATTTAATAAGGGGAGATTAGAAATAGATTGTGCTTCTGAGTCAAGTTACTTTTACTAAAGTGTAAAGTGTGTGATGCTATAATGATACAGCTCTGGAGCAGGAGGCAGAAGACCTGAATTTTTGACCCAGCGATACCCACTCTTGCTATGTGACCTTGGCCAAACACCCAGTTGTCTCCTCCACGCAGTGGGGGTTAGGTGCTCCTGCAGGTCTCTTCCTGATTGAAACTAGGTGTACCAGGGTAACCACAATATAATAAATGTAAGCCATTCCAAAGTGCCTGGAGAAAACCCCGGAGAACTAAATGTGCTAAAAGGGCCCTCCTTAGGAAAGACCCCTTCTTAAGAAGGAGGCTCCAGAATATTTACAGCCATGATTCTCTGTGGGCCTAAGGGTAGAGATAGCAGGATGCTTGGTCTGAGAAATCTTTAGTCTTTCCTAGGTCTCCTTTTCTTATGCCACTGGAGGTTACATTAGGCTGGGAAGATGCTGAGGGGTCCAGACCCTAAGTCTCCACATAGTGTTGCTGTCTAGCTCTGGTCCCTCACCTGAGTATCCAGCCATGATGCTTCTGCACTCAGCCATGGTGGCCAGGGCTGTGGTCCTCTGTGCCTGCTCAGTCCTCTCTAGCATCCTTGCAACTGTCCTTGACTTGAAGTTTACACCTTCTTTCCTCCCGTCCTTTACTTTCTCATGGACAACTGGAGAACTTAAGATAGATAGAGCATATATTTTTCTGAGGGTTGTGAAAAGCTCAGTCTATATAAATTCAACACCCTTTGTTCCATCCTCCAAGGTCAGCATACCTGTTCTTAGAAGCAGTGGGACAACAATATGATTGAATTTTCAAATGCATATTGAAATTTATAGTCACCTTAAGTTCTTAATAGTTTACCTAATTTTGTCCTCTGTTGGAATTTCTGACGTCTGAATTGGAAGTCTGGACCTACACCACAGCTCACGGCAACGCCGGATCCTTAACCCACCAAGCAAGGCCAGGGATTGAACCCACAACCTCATGGTTCCTAGTTGGATTCGCTAACCGCTGTGCCACGATGGGAACTCCACACACTGTGTTAATTACCATATAGCTTTATAATAAATTTTTGTATCTGGTGAGGAGATTTACCCCACTCTTTATTAATTTTTCTTCTTCTTCAGAAAAATTTTTTTTCTTTTTAGAGCCACACCCGTGACATACGGAAATTCCCAGGCTAGGTATCAAACCAGAGCTACTGCTGCCAGCCTACACCACAGCCACAGCAATGCAGGATCCAAGCCGCATCTGCAACCTATACCACAGCTCACAGCAACACTGGATCCCCCACCCAGTGAGTGAGGCCAAACTAGTATCCATGAGGAATCGAACCCACATCCTCATGGATACTGGTTGGATTCATTTCCGCTGCACCACAACAGGAACGCCAAAAAGATTTTTTTTTATTCTTGGCCTATTACACTTCCATTGAGCTTTTTGGACCAGTTTATTAAGTTCTGTGAGGAGACTCTGTTGAAATGTTAATTAAAATTGCATTAAATTTTACAGACAAATTTTGGAAAATTTTACATATTTATGATTTCTCATCTAGGAAGTTAGCATATGTTTCTATTTTGTCTAAATCTTCTTTTCTGGCCTTCAAGAAATTTTTGAAATATTCTCCATAAAGATCTATATTAGATTAATTGCTAGGTCACTTCTAGAATTTGTCACATAAATTTTTGATGCTGCAGATGGTGTTTTTAAAAATTTATCCCTTCATTGGTAGTGGTTGATGTGCAAGAATGAATTAAATTTTCATGAGATAATCCAGAATCTAGCAACTTTGATGAAGTCTCTTATTAGTTTCAGTTGTTTGCCTTTAAATTCTTTTAGTTTTCTGTGTAGATATGAATTTTGCTCACAAATGATGACAATTTGATTTTTTAACCTATCCTTTTAACTTTTATCTATTTTCATATTATTATTGTGCTAACTAGGACTTTCAGAATATGTTGAATAAAACTGGCATAACAACATCTTTGTCAGGTTTCACCACTAAATACAGTATTTGATCTTGGCTTTCTTATGAGTTCCTTTCTCTGGTTAAAGAACTTTGTTATAAAGATTCTATTATAATTTAATATAGCATTAATCATTTATGTCGGTATTCTGAATACTTTCTCTGCATCTATAGAGATTAGCATATGGCACAAAATGAGATGGAAACATTTCTTCCTTTTTCTATTTTTGAGACCAGTTTGTATAAGATGAGAATTTTTTTTAGAATTGTTAGAACTTGCCTATAACATCATCTAGACCTACGGGTCTGTTTTTCATTCCTATTTATTTCTTACTTCTGCAGATTTTCTTCCAATTAGGTGAAGTCAGGAAGCACATTTTTACAATTGCTATATATTATATATAGTATCCTGAATTTCTACATGTTGTGCAAGTTTTTGTATTAACATGATCCACTAGCTTTCTAAAGTCAGAAATCTTGGATTATTTCTTTAAAAAATTTTTTGACTTACTATTGTGAAGTGAAGTCTCTATTATATATTTTTCCTAGTCAGTACTGGTATATAGAAGGCATATTTGCATTCATTTCTATCCACTTTGCTAAACTCTTTAAAATATACCCAGCATATTACCAGACGCAGCGGTCTGTAACAGCAAAATTATATTTTATTTTCTTTGGTATTCAAAGTACTAGGATTCTTAGGTCTATTGCAGGGACTGTCTGAAATACAATCCTCTCCAAGGTTTCACTTTCCGGTAAGTCTGGGGGGATGCTCCAAGAAATGCATGTGTGAAAATGGTTCTCTACTGGTGGACTCATTCACTTGCTGCTGCAGCCCACGCTTTGAAGCACTGCTTCTCCAAAGCCAGGTGAAGCCCCTCTTGTCACATCACAGTGCATTTCATACCCTTATTAGATTTCCTCCCAGCCTGGACATGATCCCCTTTCATCAGTCCCAAAATAGAGTTCAGAACAGGCTCTTGTATTTAACAAAACTTATTTGTGAGCACCTAGAGAGATGATCCAGTGACTTCTAATGGAAAGAAAATTTTTCTGTCATCAAACTTTTCAAAAACAATGCTCCAGAAGAAAAGGAAGTAAAATACTTAAGATACTCAAGGAAAAAGAACATGCTCCAAAGGTTATACAACCAGCCAAATTGACTTTCAGTATCAAAGGCTCTAAGTATTTGAGTGTCAATATCTAAATATTCAGGAAATATTTTTCCTCTCAACCCTTTTCTGAATTCACCAGAGATCAAACTTTAGACACAATATATTTAGAGACATCAACATAAACCCAGGCAAATAGTTATTTATAGAGGTAGGTTGAAATGAGAGTTAAAAGGCAAGATTATAGTGTGTAATAGTTATATTACATTATTATGTTGTCAATGTAATCACAAAATAACTAAAAAAGAAATGGAGCATCACAAAAAACTTCTGTTTTCAATTATCTTTGGTCAGTAGTATTGATACCAGTATTATGGAACAAACCGTGTGTATGACATGGGGTAAAACAAACTAGTAACTGTGACCTATTCTAATTCTATCATCCCATATTCTAGAGAATCGGGATTCTTAGTAGGGAAAAAAGAAGAGGAAGATGTAAGCTAACAGAGGTTAAGTAAAATCTCAATTGCCCTGAATTCAAATGGAATGCATTTGTACTAGTATAATTCAAATGTACACTTATGAATGTATGTGTACGGATATTTCAGAAGATTTCATCTCAAATTCACAATTTGGGCACAAAGGATGCCCAGTGTCAGTGCACTGGTCCTAGATCTGTCCACTGAAATTTTCTGGTCACCTCTAGGCTTACAGCAATGAGTAAACAAGGACCCAAACCAGTAGCAATGAGCATCCGTAACACCCAGAATATGATTTGAAATGAGGGCTTCTCAGAGATGTGACTAATTTCAGAAGAGTAGCCAGAAATACGCAAGATGATCCTGGAACATGTTACTCCCTAAGTGTCATGTTAGAAGGAATCAACTTGAAGAATCTCCCCAAGATCAAATACGGGGCAATTTGAGATTTAATAAAGATATTAACTACAATAGATTATTACGTATAAAATATGTTTAAGTCTGTGAGTTTATAGTAGTTATTCTTATAAAATAATTGGTCATATTTGGAGAAGGGTCTGGGAAACCAACTTATATTATCTTGAAAACTAATCAAGGGGATAGGATCAAGCACTCATCCAGTCTTTCCTGTATGAATTTGATGTCTGTATCCAAATAGTGTATGAGGAGAAGTGATTCTTCAAAGAAAGATGCCTGTTAATAAACTAAGAATAAAGAGCTGGAGGAGATTTCTCCATTTCCTTTGCAGTTGTTTCATGTGACTGTTTTCACTAATGGAATATGAACAAAGGTAAAATGTATCCTTCCAGGGCTAGCTCGTTAAAACTCCCTGCTCATGATCCTCCAGGTGCTTTCCTCTTTCTGGCTGACCCGGAAGGTGACCGTAAGGAAACTACGGTGGCCTTGTGTGGCCAATAGTAGATTCATCGTCACACCTGGATTTCTGAAAAAGTATGCGACCACTTCCACTGACAACTCCCCCAAAGAGAGAGGAACTCATTTTTATCTAAACTACTGAATTTTAGGCGACTGTTCACCATCTTCCCTCATCAAAATGGAAATCAGTACCTAAATGTGAGTGCCATAGCAAACACCTAAAACGCACGGTACTAGCTTAGTGTTCAAAATGGGAAGGAAGGAAGAAAATGGATATCAAAGACTTGAGAACTAGAGCCCCGTGTTATCCGTAGGGGAAAAAAAAACAATAAAATTATCATCTATGATAACTTGGAAGGCACACCCAGGGCCTATTAAGGCTGTATCTCCAGGGAAAGCAATTGGAAAAAGCAAGAATATTGGTGTATACTGGCTACTATTTATCTTTTTTAGCAAAGTATTAAAAAAAAGAGATGAACTCAGCCAAAAATGGTCTAATTAATCAGTTTGAGTGAAACTAAATAAAAGGACTCAAAATTTAGGGTTTGTTAGGGCTTGGAAAACAAATAGTTTCTGTACTTGAAACATTTTAAGATAATGTTTGTGGGTCTTAAGAAAAAAGGCGGGGTTGACTCAGCCCAGGGTCAAAGACAATATCAAGGACGTTGCCTTGCTACGTAAGACTATCATTTCTGACGTCAGCGGAGATTCCATGATGGCAAAGTGGATGGACTGAACAAGAAAAGCAGACTTTAGAACAGATCTAGAAGAGTTCTTAGAGCTTATTTACCACTACATGAAACTGACTGGAAGCAAGTAGGTCAGAAGCCTAACATGTTTTTGAGCAAACTCTCTTGCCCAGAAACCACAAGTTTGTATCTGTAAAATTACCCTCATACGGCAGCAGAAAGTGGGCTCTGGAAAGCTGTACAACTCCTTGTAACATACTCCCCAATATCCACCCTAGGTATGACCATGAGGATAATGGGCAAGAATATTCTTCAGGAAAGTGGACCCTAGGGCTACTCAGAACGATGAACAAGAAAACTTGCAAAGGACACATGCAGAGTCTATCAAGACATCTTCTAAGAGTTGGCTCCTTTACAGCATCCCCCCACCCCAGCCCCAGTAGATTCTATCATTGCTGTGGACAAAGGACTTCTTAAGAGTTTTTATTGTGGTTATCCTGTCCACTTTTATGTATTAGGTGAGCAGAAAGAGCACAGGGAGCCTGTCTTTTGGTTCAGAGGGTGTTGGAACTTGAAGAACCATATCTGGACCTGAAGGAGTGGTCTGAGGAGCACCTGCAGATCTTGACTTTGAAACAGATACAATAATTGGATGAAATTTGGGGTTTTCTCCCCAGAGTATGTATTTTTTTTTAAGGTATGATGATGATGACCAAAGGGTATAACTGTGATAGAGACTGTTAGATGTCTACCTTAATCCATTCTCCCCTTCTTCCTGGGCACACAGCTAGATTTCATTTCTCAGCAGCCCCAGCAGAGAATTTACAAAATTCTCAGTAGTGGGATATGATTAAAGTGACACATGCCACTTCCAAGCATTGCCCATAAAAGCCTCTCACACTTGTCCCTATATGCCCCTTCTCCCTACTGGCTGGCTGACATGGCAAGGTTTTGGGTGACCCCTCGATGTCATACACTTAAGTTGGCAGAGTCACCAACAATGTGGATTCTTGGATTTTTTATTCTCCCCCCCCCCTTTTTTTTTTTTTTTGCTTTTTAGGGCCACAGGTGTGACATATGGAAGTTCCCAGGCTAGGGGTCAAATCAGAGCTGTAGCTGCCAGCCTACACCACAGCCACAGAAACACCCGATCCGAGCCAGGTCTGCAACCTAAACCACAGCTCTTGGCAACGCCGGATCCTTAACCCACTGAGCGAGGTCAGGGATTGAACCCACATCCTAATGGATACTAGTCAGATTCGTTTCTACTGCGCCACAACAGGAAATCCCTTAACCTGAATTTTTTTTTCTTTTCTTTTTAGGTATGCACTTGCAGCATATGGAGGTTCCCAGGCTAGGCTAGGGATCAAATCGGAGCTGTAGCTGCCAGCCTACATCACAGCCACAGCAACACCAGATCCGAGCTGGATCTGCAACTTCAATGCCGGATCTTTAACCCACCAAGCAAGGCCAGGGATCAAATTTGCATCTTCATTGAGTTCCTGTCATGGTGCAGTGGAAATGAATCCGACTAGGAACCATGAGGTTGAGGGTTCTATACCTGGCCTCGCTCAGTGGGTTAAGGATCCAGTGTTGCCAAGAGCTGTGGTGTAGGTCACAGATGCAACTCGGATTCAGCATTGCTGTGGCTGAAGCGTAGGCCGGCATCTGTAGTTCCGATTCGACCCCTAACCTGGGAACCTCCATATGCTGCGGGTACGGCCCTAAAAAGACAAGGAAAAAATCCCTGCATCTTCATGGATGCTAGTCAGATTTGTTAACCACTGAGCCATGACGGGAACTCCTCAACCTGGATTCTTAAATAGCCCTGTGGAGGGGAGCTGCTCTTAGCTCAAGTCTTATCAGTATCAGTTTTTTTAAGCCATAAAATTTGGGTATTATTTTAACTGCAGTCTAGCATTCTCTAACACATCATGCTAAAAAGTAGTCATTTCTATTTTTTGTATAATTTGCCAATTCTTCCAAGAAAGGCTACAGCTGACCCATGGAATTGTGGCCTGGAGATTGGCCCTTGCCATCTGCCTGTCTACACGGTTGACTCACGAGCACTGCAGCTACTGATCCTCAACACCCGGTTAGAGAGTTTAGGGTGGAGATTGGGAGTGAGGCCCTCTGCGCTCTGAGAAAACTTGGCAGGACGGGCCTTCCGCTGGTTAGATATTTTCAGGAAATTTTATGAATCCAAATCTTGCATCTCCTCATATCTAGAAAAGCACTAAAATGGTTCATGGTGACATCTGCTCCTCATGACCAGCAGCGACCTTCTGCCAAATGTGTGTTTGATTGCATGTGCCCCCGCCCCCCAACTTTACAAAAATCACATATAGACCGACATTCCTCCTGCCTCTTGGGAGCAATTTTTCAGAGCTCTCTGAAAGGCTCCCTTCCAGGCTCTAGTCCTCATTTTGCCCCAAATAAAACTTAACTCACAGCTCTCACACTGCATTTTTTTAAGTCAACAGAACCCAAGATCTTTACCCTGTCCTTTATCACCACCTCGTCCCTTGAGGATGAGATTATCTTGTATAGTCTGTTTTTATTTTTTATAATTTCCTTGAATAAGTCCAATAAGTCCACTCTTAATCTCTTCTCTGCCACCCCCACCCCACCGCGCCCACTGCTCTATTTCCCCTCTCTGTCTCCTCTGCTTACATCCAATTCTCTACCTACTCCCACATCCACAAACTTTTTTTCTTCTTCTTCTTTTTTGGCCACCCTGCAGCATATGGAGTTCCCAGGCCAGGGATCAGATGTGACCTATGCAGCAGCTGTGGTAACATCTCATCCTTTAACCCACTGTGCCTGGCCGGGATCAAAGCTGCATCCAGATGCTGCAGAGACATCATCGATCCCGTTGGGCCACAGTGAGAACGCCTCACAAAGTTTAAATTTATGACCACTATAGTAAAAAGGGTCCATAGTGCTCTCCAGCAATCTCTTTACATTTCCATAGTTCATTCACTCAGCCAGTCTCCTATAGAACTAGTTCACATTATTTTTCTCTCTTTACAAATCTCCAGTTCCTTCACCCTCCTCCTCCCTCTCAGCTGAGAAGTTTGAGTTCTATTTCAATATGAAAACAGAAGCAATCAGGGAAGAATTTCCACTAGCTCCCACCAGGCCTCTACTGCCTACCTTCATCTGTTCTCTTGCAATTTGTCTTCTCTCCTGGGTGGACTGTCTGTGTTCCTTTCTAAAGCCAAAACCTCCATATGTGCACTGGGCACCATTTCCTCTTATCTACTCAAGAAGCTTACTCCAAACAACTCTTTCCTTTCCTGCATCACCACATGTCCCCCCTACACTGGATCTTTCCCATCAACACTCAAAATACACTGCGACATATCTCATTTTTTAAAAAAACAAAAACTTGACTCCACATCCTCTTTCAACTACTATTTCATTTCTTCGCTAGCTTTTATATATCCCTGAAAAGAAAAAAAAAACTGCCTATATTCACTCTTTCTCTCTCTCTAATGTCATTATTTCTTGAACCCTCTCCAAACAGGCTTTCTTCCTCACCATTTCATTGAAGCAGCTTTTATATCATGATCACTGAAGACCTTCGTGTTGCCAGACCCAACGGTCAATTATTAATCTTCATGGTACTCAACCTGTTAGCAGCAATAATACAGTCTATCCTTCCTTTTGGAAATACTCAATTCTCCTGACTTTCAGGGACCCCCTCTCTCTCTGGGTTCTTTTCCCTCCTTACTGGTCATTTATCCATCTCCCCAACCTCTAATGTTGGAATGTTTGGGGCTCAATATCTTTTGTTTACTTTTTCTTACATATAATCATTCTCTGGGTGATTTTGTCAAGTTTCATAGCTTTTAACACCATGTCTATGCAGACAGATCCCAGTTTTCCATTTCTAAGCTAGGGTATCTCCCTTAACCCCAGGCTTATATATCCAACTGCCTTTCTGACTTCTCTTGAGTGTCAAAATCAACTTTCCCAAAAGTCAAACTCCTGATGATCCTTACGCCTGCTCAATAAAGTAGCTCCATTTTTTTCAGTTGCTTAAACCCAAACCTTCCACCTCCAGGACTATTCTCTTTCCCTGACACTCTACAACAAGAGCATCAGCATATCCTCTTGCCTCTACCTCATACCCAGCATCCAAGCCCTTCTCACCACCTCCATCACCATCATCTCTCACTGGATTTGCTTATTTCCTCCCGATCTCTATATTCTTTCCTTTGATCCTAATAGGATTTCTAACTAGGTACCAGGTCTTCCAGAACTTGGTCTTCCTAATATGTTTTGCATTTAGTGTAAGCAATGGGATGTAAACAGAAATATCTACAGAACTTCTAAGAACCTTCTATAAGAGATAGCTGTAGGGTACCCTTTGTAGCTTCCTCTTTATCTTTTTCTCACCCTGCTTTCCGTACACAGATGACTCTGTGACCCACAGATAGGCAGCCTTATGATTACGCTTTTTTTTTTTTTTTTTTTTGCTTTTTAGGGCCGCAACCACGATATATGGAGGTTCCCAGGCTAGGGGTTGAATTGAAGCTCTAGCCTCTGGCCTACACCACAGCCACATTAACGCAGGATCCGAGCCTTGCCTGTGAACTTATGCCACAGCTCAGGGCAATGCCAGATTCTTAACTCACTGAGTGAGGCCAGGGATTGAACCCGCAGCCTCACGGTTACTAGTTGGATTCTTTTCCATTGTGCACAATGGGAACTCCTCGTTGAGCTTTCTATCTGCATTCATGTCCTAGGTAAGTCCTTAGAGCAATGAGTTGGAAGGTTTTTGAATCCCCGAGGACTTGGTAAACAAAGCCACCATCTACCTCTAGATTCAGACCTCTGAACTTATGAATGAGAGAAAAAACAACTTCCATTTAAAGCTTCTCTTTTTAAAAAAATTTTAGTGATTTTTACTTTTTCCGTTATGTTTGCTTTACAGTGTTCCATTAATTTCCACCGTACAGCATAGATGACCCAGTCACACACACATATATATACATTCTTTTCCTCACATTACCCTCCATCATGTTCCATCGTAAGTGATTAGACATAGTTCCCAGTGCCATTCAGCAGGGTCTCATTGCTTATTCACTCCAAATGCAAAAGAGAGTTTAAAGCCTCTCTTTTTTTGGAGATCAATGTCACTGCTGAACTGCATCCAAGCCAATGTGCCTTCTGATTTTGTCCCTGCTTCTGCTCCTGACCCTTTATATTCTCCCCACAGCATCAGCCAGAACAATGCCTTTAAAACCTAGGTTGGCTTCTGCTACTCCTGTGGTCAAAGCCTCTCGGTGGCTTCCCATGCTATTCCCAACAGGACCTCATCAAAGCCCTTTCCAGACCTGTCTGCATTTCCACGTTCTGCCTCTCCTTGCTCCTCCTCTGCCCTCACCTTGGTCCACTATTCTCCCGTCATTCCAGGTACCTGCTGACCCTCAAGCACACTGCTGTCAAAGGGCTGTGTACTTAGACCTGCTTCCCTTGCTGTCTCATGGTTTACTCCTTTGCAGTATCCTCGTCTGTACTCAGATGTCGCCTTATCAAACAGACCTTTTCTGACGTCCTTAACTAAACCAGCACCATCACTAGGACATTTCCCACAAAATTTGGGGCTTTCAGCTCCTTTAGAAAATGTAGTTTTCTCTGACAATATGGCGGCCCAGTTGTCAGAGGGCAGCAATGGACTTGAGCCAGGGTCTTAGGAGAGATTTAGTTTTTCTTCCCGCATAGTTTACGTCTGTACTTTGTCCCCACCCCTTAACACGAACAATAATTGTTGTGTTTATTTTATGTAGACTACTATTCAGTCATAGCTTCAAGCAGCACAACCCCATATCCCCATCTCAACCCTAGCCCCAGTTAGGTGGTCATCTTTTATAAATAAAATGTCTGAAGTTGCTACTGGCCAGGAATCAGGAGGCATAGGCATCCATTATTCACAGTCCCCCCAATTCCCCTGCTTCTCTATTTCATAACTTTGTCTGGTTGCTCAATGCATAATGGCTTAGAGTAGTTAGTTCTCTCAAATTTACAGAGGAAAACTCGAATATTAAACTTTTTGATACCCAAAGGATTGACTCTTCAATCGTGGAATGCAAGAAACAACCATTCCATACAAATTTCTTCTTAAAGATGAATTCTGTCTGTTAGGCCGGCGGAGACAGGAAGTGGCCCCCAAATGGCAAAGAGACCCCTCATATCAAACAGACCCCATGAGGAACCGACAAGCCTGCGCAGGAAGAGAGGCCGCCAGCCTCACCCGCGCCAGCGGGCGATAGAGGCCACACCTACTCGGAAAGCCCCCAAATGCCAACCCCCGACCAATCACCTAGGGACACGGTGGTCCCTTGCCTAATTTGGCAAAGGCCCTACCCAGATCCAGACCCAGAACCAACTAGGTATAACCCCCCGCCCCGGGGTCCCAACCTGGGCGCGACTTCCCTGACTCCATGCCCGAGAGTCACGGAACCTCGCCCTGGAGCCAAATTCTCCAATAAATCCCGATCGCCGCCTTTTGCATGTGTCTCCTGCTCGTTTCTTTCTCCCCTCTTTCCGTGCTAAACAAATTTCTTACACTGTCCACCAAATTATTTTACAAAGCCATATGGTTCATTTCTGGAGAGTTATTTTATTTGGTTCAGAGCCCAATTTTATTTTCTTTTTAAATGTCAAAACAGGCCAACCAGGCTTTGAACATGTGCAGAGATCATTGCAGACAGATTAATCTTTCCTAGTAAGGAATCTAGCCTTGTATAAAAGAACTATTTCAAACTACTAAAAGGTGAATTACACTACTGAGCTCGTGAATCCTTTATTTAGAAGTTACTGAAGACAATTGCTACTTCAACTGAAATTCAAATTCCTCAAAGTGAGTAACTTACAAGAAGTTTAGGTAGAATTTGGTAGCACCCTATTACATATTTATATCAAATTTGTATAAAACAAAAGTGTTGATGTTTCATGTTAATTTTACCATGTCTTTATAAATGTTTTCAAAACCAAATTCTTGAAAATGGTAACCAAGACTCCTTTGAATGTAGGTCAGGGAATTTTAGCAGTTTGTTCGGGAATTAGAGTTATCATAAAATAATTTCATTCAATTACTGCAAATCATGCAACAAATATTTATCTGGAAGTGCTAGTCACTGTTCTAGGCACTAAATTCAGAGCAGTAAACAAAAGAGCAAAGTCCCCAGTCTCACAGAGATTATAATCTTATGGGTTAGAGGAGAAAGATAGTAAACAATATATGAGACACTGGATTAAAAGTGCCAGGAAAGCAGGCAGAGATGGAGTTCTAGGCACATTTACATCACCAGCATTTGGAGCCTGGAAGGAGTTTAAGAGGATGAATAGGTTATGACTTAATACAATAAACTCTACCTGTAGAATCTCTGATCAGACAGAATATTTGCTCTTCAGTCATAGAATGGGGTGGGTGGGACATGTATGCTTTAGTTTCATCTCCCACAAACTGAGGTCTCGTGTATTGGCTGCAGGTGGTTCCCCAAAAGAAAAGCCTTAAGAGACAAAGTCCTTTTTTGAGTCTTTGCTTGAACCCCTTCCCCTGTCCCATATATCCTGAGGGCTGCAAAGAAGTTATCTCCTCCAAAAGGTTAAGATTCTTGAGAACTTCTCCAGGTTATCTAAAGCAAATTAGATCCCACCTTAGAACAAAGGCTGCTTTGCTGGGAAAGGAGTCTGCAAGTTAAAATGTTTTCGGATAAGTTTGCTTTGTTCTTCTTAGTGTCCTTGAAGGGGAAGTAATCATTGAGGAATGCGGGGGTGGGTGGGGGATTTTCCCTGGGTTTCCTCTTTCATGTACTCCTGTATGGTAGCTGCTAATCATTACATCAAGAAAGTCAGCACTTCTTGTTTCCAGATCCTGTGCTGTGTTGGCAGTTTGGCTGGTCTTCTCTCACTCAACACCTCCAAGAAGATGGTATCTTTACCTGTAGACTTGGCTTATCCTGAGCAGAAACAGAAATAAACAGACATGCCCAACTGATGAACTCAACATCTTTGTGAAAATCGTCAAAAAACAGTATCACCCTTTGGCCTTGTCAGGACCTTCTTGACCAGCCCTTTCCAAATCACAGCCCCTGAGATATCAGGGGGTACAACTGCCCCCTGCTTCCATCAGGCCAACCCAGGAAGCATGGGAGAGCCAGATCCAGGAATCCAGGGTAGTAGTCAGAGGCCAAGAGAAGAAGTGGGGGGTGACCCAATTCTTGACAAGTGACTCTCGGAGGCAGGACTACACTGTGAGGTCAACAAAGCTGCTTGGGGGTTGCATCCTGAATGCCATGGGCTCTGGGCACTTTTGCCTTCAGGGCCCCTTCCTTCATTAAATAATATTAAAACTTATATTTTATGAAGTGTTGTTATAAAGAGGAATCTAATCCAAACCAGATTCATTAGTATAGATTCGTTGTGATTATAAGCAGTTTTTGTTCTTCTTATTAAAAGTGAAATTCACACAGTTTTGTGGGCCCCTGAAAATATGGGGGATCTTAGACACTGTGCTTCCTATACCTAGTGGAGAATTCAGCCTAAAGTTGGTGCTTTAGATCCTTTGCATTCTTTTCACACAAATATCCTAGGTGTCTAATACCTTCCTGCTTCCACCACCTGTCCTGCCCACTGATCCCACTGGGACATCTTGGCCAGTTACGGAGTGGGGAAGGAGGTAGACTTCCCGTGTCCACTTCCTCCTTGCCCCCATAGGACCTGGCTGTTGCCGCCAGCTGTGCTGTAACTCACAGACATGGCTCAGATCCCGCACTGCTGTGGCTGTGGTGTAGGACGGCAGCTGCAGCTCCAATCTGACCCCTAGCCTAGGAACTTCCAGATACCACAGGTGCGGCCCTAAAAAGAAAAAGAAAAAAAACACGCAAAAACAAATAAATAATAAAAAAGAATGAAATTCTACCATTTGCAGCATTGTGGATGGACCCGAAGAATATTACGCTTAGTGAAATAATCAGAGACAGACACTGTATGATATCATGGGATCTTAAAAAAATAAGACAAATATAAAAATATATGTATAGCAAAACAGAAACAGACTCTCAGACATAGAAAACCAACTAGTGGTTGCCAGCAGAGAGAGGGAAGGAAGGAGGGATAAGATAGGGATAAAGGATTGAGAGATACGAACTGGGAGTTCCCGTTGTGGCTCAGCAGTAATGAACCTGGCTAGTATCCATAAGGACTTGGGTTCAATCCTTAGCCTTGCTCAGTGGGTTAAGGATCCGGCATTGCCATGAGCTGTGGTGTAGGTCGCAGACACAGCTCAGATCCCACATTGCTGTGGTTATGACGTAGGCTGGCAGCTGCAGCTCCGATTTGACCTCTAGCCTGGGAATTTCCATATTTCCATGTGCCTTGAGTGTGGCCTTAAAAAGCAAAAAAAAAAAAAAAAGACAGAGAGAGAGATACAAACTACTGCATATAAAATAGCAACAAGGCTATATCGTACACTTGTATTAACTAATAGCAACGAGGCTATATCTTGTACTAACTTTTAATGGAGTAATATCTGTAAAACACTGAATCACTACGCTGTACACCTGAAACTAATATAATATTGTAAATCAACTGTACTTCAATTTAAAAAAAACAGAAGCCAGACCTGGCTGACTCCAGAGAGCTCCCTCTTCTCGCTAGAACACAGCCTTCCTTTCATCACTGAAGTTGCTCTAGAAGCGACTGTATACCTGGGAGATTAATACTCCTCGGGGTCATAAAACATTGCCCTTGGCAGGAACTACCACTCAGCACAAACAACGTCTGCAGGAAGTCTAACCCTGAGACTGTAAATTTAAGGAACAAGAAGACGTGAGTCACAATCCAAAAGCACAAAAATAAAGCCTGGGATTCTGCTTACGCCAAAGCAGATGCAGGGACTTAGTTTCAACCACAGCACGTGGAAAGGAGAAGTTCTGCTGAAAATTAGAATGTCTAGAGGAAAATGGACATCCTAGACATACTAAAATGACTATTTTCTAATGAGTGTCTATTGAATAAATTCTTATTCTATTTAATACATTTAATAAATTCTTATTCTATTCTACCCTTAAAAAATTATACTTAAAATTTATGCCAACATTTGGACTCACTCTCAGAAAACTAAAATTTGACATTATTTTCTATGTTACTATATTATAAAATATTCCACCACATCTTCCAAGTTAAAATTATGCATTATCCCAAAACATTCTTACTACTTACAATTACAGTAAAAAAACAGAGTTGTTTTACCAGTTCTTTGAGCTATAAGAATTTGAATGTGATAGATTCTCCCTCCTCCATTGTTATTGGCCATCATTTTATTAGCTAATATTGTCCAAGGCAGCTTGTTTGCCAGGAACCGAGGCATGAACTTCACATTATTTCATTTAATTCATGTAACAGTTCTAGGAGGAAAGTATTGTTATTGTCCTCATTTTACAGAAAATGGAACTATGGATTTAGAAAGGTTAAAATCTTGCAAAATATCACTCATCTACTCTGTGGGAAACTGAGATTTAAACCTATGATTAATTCATGTATTTTAATTTGAAAGGGCTTATTTGCCCAGGCAGTGCCCTTTCCATGTGAACCCAAACCTTTAAGTTCCAAAATCGCTGAAACCAGGCAGGACAAAAGTGACCTAATGTGTTACTGAGTTCTGGCCATGAAGATTAAAG
>PVHT021183632.1:1302897-1368682 GCA_004024745.2 Catagonus wagneri
AAAAAAAAAAAAAAAGAAAGACTCTTCGGCCACAATGTCCTTGAGGAGAAGACCATCTTGATCAATATAAAAATTTTAGGGTCTCCATTTGTCTATCCTCGGCCATTAAGAATGCTAATAAAGATCTGGCACCATAATCCCAATTGTGAGAGTCAAAATCTTGGGATAAAACTCTCCTTGGGCATATGAGAAGGTAGTCACAAAAAGCCAAAGAGTGTTTGTAACCCCCACATTCTTTTTAAGTTAATGGTTGGTTCCATTCATGGATTTTCCACACACACCCCCAAAAAAAAACAAAAAAAGAGGAAAACAATCATTCCTTCACATAGGTATAGTATTTTTTTTTTTTAAGAACTATGGGTCTTAAACAGGAAGGACATATACAGATGATCTCATGGGATAGTATTTGCCAGAAATAGGGTTACTGATTGGCTGGCCACTATTCAAGTTATATCCCTTGGTTTATTACTTTCTCTAAGTGCTATCCTGGTATCTTGCTAAATCATCAAAAACACCTGGACAACATTCATTCTGACAGAAAATACCTCTTTTGAGTTATGATTTAACGTGAGGTCCTTGACCACAGGGAGAATTTTCCCTCCAACTTTAATAAAAGTAAAACTGTGTCGATGACATTTTGAGGATTCATCATCTAAGAATCCATGTTGCAAATTCCTCTCAGGATGTAGGGACACAAAAACGTATAATACCCACAAATTAATTTTTAATAAAACTCTGTTAGATTTTAGAAAGATGGAAGAAAATGGAATCATCCACAATTTTCTTCTTCCTGAAGCAATTATTTCCCATTCTCCTAAGTGATTTCCAATTTTTCATTTTATTTTTATTTAATAGCCTTGTGCATATTTAAATACAAGGTGGAGTTCCTGTTGTGGCTCATCAGGTTAAGAACCCCACATAGTGTCTGTGAGAATGTGGGTTCGATCCCTAGCCTCACTCAGTGGGTTAAGGATCCGGTGTTGCTGCAAGCTGTAGCATAGGTCTCAGATGCGGTTTATATCTAGCAGTGTTGCTGTGGCTATAGCATAGGTCGGCAGCTGCAGCTTCAATTGGACTAGGAACTTACATATGCTGCAGGTGTGGCCATAAAAAGAAAAATAATAAATATAAAGAATAAGTTTCTATTCAAATGTGTATTTTTTTAATTATGTCACAAAGAATACTATTTATAGGAGGATAATTTACCTATATACGATAAGTAAATACATATCTAGATATCATAGATAGCCCACCATAAAAATTCCAGGAATGGTAGAACCACTGCGTCAGGACTCTGACAGAGCCCAGCTCTTCAGCAAGCATCAGGTGAGCTTGTGGAGGAGATGAAGATGTTCTGCCTTCTGCTTACCTATTGCTGTATAGCATTCACCCCCAAACAATGATTTAAAAACAGTGACAATCATGTATCTTGCTCATGAATCTGGAGTTGACTGGGATCAGCTAACCAACTAAGCGTGACTTTTCTCCAGGAGACATTTGTAAATGTCTGGAGACATTTTTAGTTGTCGCACCTGGGAAGGTTCTGCAAGCATCTACTGAGCAGAGGCCAGAGATGCTGCCAGAGGTGCTATAATACACAGGACAGCACCCAGAAAAAGGAACCATCAAGTCCAAGGTTGAGAAACCCCATTAGGCAGTTCCCATTTGAGGTCTTTCATGCAGTTGCAGTTAGGTGGTAATGGGGTTGGGGTCATTTTAAGGGCTTCTTCATTCCTATGTCTGGTATCTGGGCTGGGAGCCTCAAACAGATGAGGACTGGAATAGAGGGGGCTTTTCTGATTCCCCCGCCCCACACTGATATCTGAGCTTCTTAAGAGGTGGCTGAAGGCTCCCAGAGTGAATGCCATTAGAGAGTCTTTCTGACCCAGCCTTGAAAGTCCTCCCTGTCACTTCTGTAGTAACAAAGTAACAAATACCCCTTCCCCTGGGTGTCAAAAGAGAAGAAGGAAAGAACCTGAACCCCGGTGATGAAGTGGATCAGATCTGTGGAATCCAGCAAAAATACAAGATTTAAATAAGATTTACATGTTTATAACATAAAATCCCAAGTGTCCAGGTTTCAATAAAAAATCACTTATACTGAGAACTAGGGAGCTCTTAAACTGAATGAGAAAAGATAATCAACAGTTGCCAATGCCATGATGACATAAGTGTCAGAATTAACCAGCAAGGATTATAAATCAGTCACCACAAAAAAGCTTTATAAGCAATTATGAGAACACCTGAGATAAATGAAAAAATAAAAAGTCTTAGAAATAGAAAATAGAAGGAAGAACAAGATACAGATTTTGGAACTAAAAATTATAAAAGCCATAATCAAAATTAAAAAGTCAGGAGTTCCCTTCGTGGCTCATTGGTAATGAAACTGACTAGTATCGATGAGGACTCGGATTTGATCCCTGGCCTCACTCAGTGGGTTAAGGATCCAGTGTTGCTGTGAGCTGTGGTATAGGTCGCGGACATGGCTTGGATCCTGCATTGTTATGGCAGTGGCTTAGGCCCACAGCTAGAGCTCCGATTTGACCCCTGGCCTGGGAACTTCCTTATGCCGCTAATGTGGCCCTAAAAAGACAATGAAAAAAAGTCATTGAATGGGCAGACCAAAAAAGCAGACTTTGCGGGGGAGGGTTGGGAGTGTGGGATTAGAAGATGCAAACTAGTATATGTAGAATGTATAAGGTTCTACTGTATAGCACAGGGGACTATGTTCCATATCCTGTGATAAACCATAATGGAAAAGAATGCATATAGAAAAGAACGCATAACTGAATCACTTTGTTATACAGCAGAAACTAACACAACATTGTTAATCAACTGTACTTAAATAAATGTTTTTAAAAGAAAAAACACTAAAAAAAAGTCGGTGAATGGGATCAACAGAAGAATGGAGCAAACAGAGGAAAGAAACAGTGAATTTCAAGATACCTAATTTTGAAAAACAGAGAGAAAAATAGACCGAAAAAAAACGAAGAAAACCTCAGAGACATGTGGGACTACAAGTCCCAGAAGAAAAGAAAAAAGAGTCTAGTATGATTCTCAGTGTAGTTAGAGGAAATATTTAAGATACTTAAATTATTAATGCGGGAGAGTAAAGGGATGTGAAGATAACTGTGGTTTTTGCACTTCACTGGAACTGGTGAAATACTGACACCAGTGGATTTTGGTAACTTAGGTATGTAGTACCTAGAGCAACCACACACAAAAAAAAAACTGTACAAAGATATACATTCGAAAACACTATCAATAAAAGCACAGTTTCAAAAGTGTTCAAATAACACCCATGAAGCCAGAAAAAAAAAAAGTTGAATGTGTTGCTCACTAGAGGAAGGAGAGAGAAGCTGGTCTGACACAGTCTCTCTGAGCAGAACAGAGTACAGATGCTATATTCTTTGGAGGGTACAATGGAGTTCAAGGAGTTGGGAGATTTTCAGAGGCATAAGGGGTTGACTCCATCTGTAGAAACAGGTTACGTGGCTGAGATTCTTGTTGATTGGTTAGCAGTCCTGGTGTATTTACCAGACTGAGTCCATCACTGATTGACTGACATTTGGAAGTGAAAGACTAATATTGCCAGGTTGATTCACTAAGCACTGACTGCTCGTTCATGGAGGGGAGTTACCTTGCTCCATGGGAACAGGATTAAAACGGACCCTGGTAGCTACTTGTTACCATGCCTATTAAAAAAATCCAGCTTTGAGTTCCTGTCATGGCGCAGCAGAAATGAGTCTGACTAGGAACCATGAGATTGCGGGTTCGATCTCTGGCCTCGCTCAGTGGGTTAAGGATCTGGCATTGCCGTGAGCTGTGGTGTGTGTCACAGATGCGGCTCGGATCCAGTGTTGCTGTGGCTGTGACGAAAGCCGGCAGCTGTAGCTCCGATTAGACCCCTAGCCTGGGAACCTCCTTATGCCGCGAATGCGGCCCTAAAAAAAAAAAAATCCAGCTTAAGTTTCCAGTTTATAAACTGGTATTCTTTATTCTTACTATTATTGACATTTGAAAGTATGTCTTTTAAACTTTATTCCTAAATTTTCAAGTCTTTCCCCCCACCAGTAAAAGCATATCTGCTTTTCTCCAAGTAGGATGGGAAGTGTTTATGGAAAGAGATTAGGGCATATGCTTTCTTTTTTGCCTGTTCATGAAGCATCGTCCCCCTTCTTCTGGTAGCAATATTCACTCCTCCACACATATCCATCCCTCAGGTCTTTGGAGAGTTCCTTCTTTCCTACAACAAACATGTGGTTCTGAGGAGAGCTGTCAATCTAGCCAAATGGTTGGACATGTGATCCAGGCCTAGCCAATCATAACACTTCCTTGATTACACTTCCTTGGTTATAGTGATTTGTCCAGAAGCTTAATTTGAGCCAATCAAAATTCTTCTTCTATCGCAGCACACATTGACCCTTCATTACAGTGGATATTGACAGTGAGCTCCTTCAAGGCGTCAAGTAGGTCTGATCCATTGATGTATACCTAGTGGTTATCATAATGCTGGCATCTATTAGGTGTTCAACAAACATTTCTTGAATGTGTGAATAAATGCATGAATGGGTAATGGGTCAATAGCTGAGTGAGTATTTAGGTATTCACTGTAAAATAAATGGCAATTATAGAAACTCTTAGAAAAAGTTTGGGAAATAGTCTTCCCAGCTTTCCCCAAGAACCCCCTTTCCATCACAACTGCTAGAATGGTGAGTCCATTGTGTACTTCAAGTCCGGTCTGCTAAGCCTGGAGGACATCAGTCAGCTGTGTTGTCTGAGCCAGCTTTGTAGTTTCTGCAGACATGATGGCCTGCACCCAGACAGGCCCCATATTTATATCCATCAGTCATTCTGAGCTCATATCCATGAGTCATTCATTAGAGCGTACAGTTGCTCCTGTAAGAGTCAAGCAAATAAAGGGATGGTAACATCGGTGCTCAGCTGAATAGACCTCAAGTGGGAGCAAAGCTTTGGGACTGCTTGCTGCCCATGGACTTCATGCTGCCCATGAAGCTTTGGTTGTGCCCCAGGCGCCTGGGAGACAGAGACTTGAGATGAGGTACGTCTTCCTAGAACCTTATCCATACTTGGAGCTTAGACTAAGGGTTGGAAAACACTGGGCTGATAAAGCATTGGGCTCTACTCCTGGCTCTGCCACCACCTCCCCCTGTGAATTCTAAGAAATGATTTGGCCCTTTTCAGAGCTAAACCCACAACTGAACTGCTCTAAGTGTCAGGGCTGAAACAGCTGCTGTCTTCAAGACCAGCACAATGGCCGGGAGACCATTCTATATCTGAGGGTGATGACATTCTTTTCCTCTAGCCTTTAGACTCTCCTCTTTAAGGGACTTGTGGGACAGGTTGATTTATAGCCTTCAACAACTCGAAGCCTGTTCACTTTGGAAAACATCAACTTCAAGGTCAGTAACAGGTGAGAAACGCTATTTAGCATTGTTTGGGTACCTCAGTGACTGCCTGGCTGCAACAGGAAATATCTCTGCATCACAGAATGTTTCCTCCAGATCCTTTTGCATGATCTTTTCTGAAGTTGGTGTTTTTTGAGTTTTCATAAGTTTTTCTGAATGTGATATATAATGCAGTATCACTGGCAATGTACTTATGGAAGATCGGGACAGTCTTTGATGATATATTTCAATGAATAATGGTGATAGATAATAACAGTGTTCATGTTTTATGATCTTGGCTGAAGATGTAACTATAATGAGGAATTAATGATGCTGACAGAAATGTATTTGAAAGTCAGTGAAGAAAAATGAGGTCCATAGACACTAGCCCCATTCTCGACATTATTAAAATAGTCTTTCTTAGGAGAAGGGGCTGAGTTAAAAGCCTTGCCAACATTACTTCTTTCAGATATATATATAAACCAAATATGCTTTTTTTTTATTCCTTAATAAAATGAGTGGCTTGTTGGGAGATGCAATGTCACCAATTTTTAGAAAAAAGAGAATTCTCAGAATAAATTAAATTGATTCTTAATTTTGCAGATGAGAAGACTGAGGTCCATATGGATGTTGCTCAAAGTCAGACAACTAATCAGTGGCTGTCAGGGCTACACATGACTTTCTTATTTTCTCTTTATGTCCGCATCTATGGTATATGGAGGTTCCCAGGCCAGTGGTTGAATCAGAGCCACAGCTGGAGCCTAAGCCACAGGCACAGCAACACCAGATCTGACTGCATCTGCAACCTACACCACAGTTTGTAGCAAGGCTGGATCCTTAACCCACTGAGTGTGGCCAGGGATTGAACCTGCATCCTCACAGAGACATCAGGTCCTTAACCCGCTGAGCCACAATGGGAACTCCACATATGACTTTCCATATGTGATGTCTCCATATCTATACCTATCCAGAGCTAGATCTTAATATCTACCCCAATTCCCAATATCCAGTAGATATCCTATCTGTTGTGCCAGTATTTCCCAAATTTCAGTAGTTCATGATTACCAATCTATGTTATATGCAACCACCAACTTACTGTTATTTGTTTGTTTTCCTTAAATCAAGTCACATTTTCATTTACATCATTTAAAAGCAACAGTCATGTCACTCATGTAAATAGAAAACCATTATCACTTACCATAAATGGGTGGCAACAATAATTCTTTTGTGTCTGAGTGCCAGCAAATATTCACTTTCCAAACTTTGTGAAACTTTCCCAGGCTGCTTTGCCTATAAAATAAAAGAATATCAGAATTCTTAAAAGATCAGGAATCATGGGCCTAAGGTAAAAGAAATCTGCGCGATAAATGTGCAGCCTTTAAAAGGTTGTATGTTGAAATATGGGAAAAAATATTTTCCTTTTCATTGCAATATCTTCCCTTTTTAGCTCAGACAATTGGTTACTGGCTCATAGAGGTGACAGCCCTTGAAATCTTTCATTACGTGCAGCAGGGAAAATAAGTCTTGGACAGGGAGGTAGGGGGTGAGCTGTAGGCTATTGCATAAATAGAACCCAAAGTTAGGAAAGCATTTCTGGTTGGCTCAATTCCAGCTCTACCTCTCGCTAGCTGTGTGATCCTAGACTAGCTTTAATGTCTTAGATCCTCAGAGGTTTCTCATTAAAAAAAAAAAAATGGGGCAAATTAGCTCCTTTTATTTCACCAATATAATCAATAGGATCACTAGTAGATTAAATGTATCTGCTTTCAGCTAATATGCAATTGGACAGATTACAGAAGTAGAGACTGAAAAGCCATCACAATTTTAAATTTTTACACACTATCACTCTAGCTTCTACCACAATCCTACTACAGACAGGCCATCTCAAAGAAGGCTTTTAAATCCATCCAATCACATACTTCTTTTTTTTTTTTTTGTCTTTTTGGCTTTTTATGCACCTGCGGCATATGGAGGTTTTCAGGCTAGGGGATCTAACATGAGTTGTAGCCGCCGGCCTTCACCACAGCCACAGCAACGCGGGATCCAAGCCGCGTCTGCAACCTACACCACAGCTCACAGCAATGCCGGATCCTTAACCCACTGAGCAAGGCCAGGGATCGAACCCACAACCTCATGGTTCTTAGACGGATTCGTTAACTACTGAGCCACGACGGGAACGCCACATACTTCTTGTGATTTCCACAGAAAGACCCATTAGTATAATTTTTGATGGTTAATACTTTTTAAATTTTCTTTCCCAAATTAACTCATCTACTATGAGCAAATGAGGACTCAAAATCATTTTATAAAACCATCTGGGTAATAATGTTGGAGCTCAGCAATTTTCAATTAAGTGGAGACTATGTCCCAAAATAGAAAATATGCCTGAAGGTTGGAAAGAAGTTATAAAAAGCACGTATGAAATGTCACTGTGAGCCTTTCACATTTAACAACCAAGAGCCCCACTGAATTTTTCAATGAGTATCCAAAATTACCTTAAAAAAACTGTCTCTGATTTCCTTTCTGGGCATAACACCTGCTTTCTTTAACCTAAATGAAAACTCATTCTATTAGATTGAGATCAAGCTACAAACCTACCTTCAGCCTTCATTCTTGGGAAAAGGAAGGCTAGGGTAAGTGTGCTAGACAGGGTCTGTCTCTTCCCACTCACACTGGCCTGCATGTCATGGCCCTGCCACGTGGGATAAGAAAAGAGCCTTCAAGGAGGGGAATGTAAGTTTGAATCCAGGGAAAAAGAGAATGAGCTCCATGCAGGAGAGCAGGATTACTTGGGCTGCAGAGTTGGAGGAGAATCAGGGAGGAAAATCTCATCTCATGAGGATGCTCAGGGCGGTCTGCTGTGTGTGGTCTAAGTTCTCTCCTCTGTCTCTCCTGAGAATTCCTCAGTCATGTCTACCCTGCACGTGGAAGCATTTTAATGAATAGTCTGAACTCAGTGAGGATACAAACAGGAACAGGTTTATTTTTTTCCTTCCATTGCTTCCAGCATGTTCTGATGGACCTCCTTTCTCCACCTTTTCATGGCATCCCAGGCAGAGCCTGTGACCTTCTCTGGTTTCATGAACAATCTCCCTACAGGTATAAAGATTCATTTTCAGATACTCTGAAGTCCTGTCTAGTCTAAAATAAAACTTGAACCTCCCATCTAATTCTCAACTCTGTCCCTTTCCTATTTCCCCACTACCAGCCTCCATGGCCCACTCCTTCCCAATTAGGCTTGACCTTGGCTTTGGGACTTGCAGTGGAAATTGACAATGATCATTGCCTCCACATTCTTCCATCTCTTCTGCACTTTCGAAGTCAGTGCATGGAAAAGATAGATTATAGGAAGAGTCAAAAGTCTTTTTTCCTCCTCTGATCACTGGTATATGCTTCCTCGGCTGACACCAGGTGGCCAGTTCTGTGTGGCCCCTTTTCAAATGCTGGCATTGTGTGGGTTCTTCCGAGTCATGGTGGGAACCACTGCACTGCTTTGTTTCTGAGGGGGTGACATGCTCTCTAGGTGCTCTTTTGGGACCACCTCTAAGTTCCTGCTTTCCACAGGACCTCCCACAACTGAGTCCCCTTGCCGTTCATGCTGCTGTCTTGGAAAGATTCTTCCTAGATGGCTGTCGCAGACGGTATATTCGTTGTTACCCCAAGCCCATATATTGAAGCCTTCAAACCCAATGTGATGATATTTGGAGAAGGGGCCTTTGGAGGTCATTAGGTCATGAGGATGAAGCCGTCATGATAGGAATAGTGCCCTTACAGGAAGAGACAGGGGAGAGCTTGCTTTCTCTCTTTAGTTTCTGCCGTGCAAGGACATAGTGAGAAAACAGTCATTTGCAAGCCTGAAAGAAAGATCTCACCAGAACCTGGCCATGGTGGCACCCTGATCTTGGACTTCTTAGCCTCAACAGAACTGTGTAAAATAAATTTGTGCTGAGTAAGCCACCCCATCTATGGTATTCTATTATAGTCAGCCCAAGCTGACTAAGACAGTGGCTCAAGCCTGACCACCTTTTGCGGTGAGGGAAATGCAGGCCAAATGCAGCCACTCTCCTCCTTTTTCTCCTCCCAGCCATTGCAGGTCATTCCATCCACCTTCCTACTCCCAGAATGCTCCAGATTGTAATTAAGCCCCATTCTCACTGTTCAGGAAGCCCCCTAAACTCCAGCATCGAGGAGTCGAACCCTCTGAGAACTCTCTCCCCTGCTCCCTGGTGGCAGGCTGTGATGGCTGCCACGCTCCTGAGCTCAGCCAGCAATGAGCCAGGGAGTAAGATGCAACCCCCTCCCCCTTTCTAGAAGCATCCACCACCTAACCTTTTGACAGTTTTATGGGAACATCGTCCCTTGAATCTGGAGATGAGAATGCCACAGCCTTCCCTGAGCAGACTGCATTCCCCACATCAATGGACCACTGAGTGAGCTCCCTTCCAAAGCCACATCTTCACTTTATGGTTGGAGTGTGGACGGGGTGGGAGGAGCAAGTGATAATAGTAATAGAATCAATAGGTTATCTTTGAAAGCCATTAAGGGTGTACCTGCCAGCTCCCTGTCACTCTTAAGAACATGGGAGAACTTGTTCTCCTCAGCTTTACAAGATAACCTGAGAAAACAGAGAAAGTCTCATGCCTAAGCAGGTTGTGCACACCTATTGAGCTGATGTCCATGAGCCAATCACTAAATATAAAGAGATATAGAGGCTGTGTGTCAAGACTGGTGCTAGCTGAGAACTAAAGTCGCTGGGGTCATAGGGCATACACAGTGAATGCACACATAAAGGTAAACGTTTAGCCAGATTCTGACCATCCTTGTGTTGAGCAAAAAGGACACCTAAGACACATAATGAGGGCATTTCCAATCAGCCAGCAAATACTAGCAAGAACCTTCAGTGTGGCAGGAACTGTGATAGGTGCTGGAAGTATAGAAATAACCAGGACCCAAGAGCAGTGGAAGGGGGCCAGGTCTCATTTGTAAAATCATTCAGGAACCTAAAGGGTAAATGAAAGCCAACAAAATCTCCCATTACATTCCTTCCTAAATGGATTTGTAATTGTATTCATCGGGAGCAGATTGCAACGTCAGTAACTACAGTATAAGGAACTGACTTGCTATTCAATCTTCACAGACAAGTTTGCAGTTTTTCCACTAAACCATGAATCACATTTATTTGAAGACCAGTCCCCCTACCCCCCAGTCTGATATTCACAGGAAGAAGTGAACTCATGGAAAAGGCTCAATTACTCTCTCTAGCTGTCCAGCACCAGTCTCAAGAAAGCTGCAAGCATCATCCATCCTTGCCTCTGAACTGTTGCTAATTTCTCAGTGTGTTAAGAACACATGTAAATATTTATCTTTGAAGATGCATCAGATTAGAAGGGGAGGAAATAAACAATATCCTGGAGTTAGGACTCCCATCAGGTCAATAAGCATTTCCTTTTGCTAGTTGACTCTTTAATCACCATGACTGCCCAATTCCCATATGTAATGACTAGGCTCCATTTACTTGGACAAGAAAAAAATATTTTGTTTTCATTTTTTTCTGGGTGTGGTTCCCATGTATTAAAATCCTACTAGGTGCTGGGAACTTTGCACAGATTCTCTCTTAAAACAACATAGAAAATAGGTAACACTACTCCCATTAAATACACAAATAAATGAGGCTCAGAGACATTAAATAATTTGCCTACATTCATGCAATTAGCAAGTGTGGCAGAGAATTTCAAGCTAGGTTTCTTTAACCTGGAACCAACACTCTTCTTCACCATCTCTCTAAGGAAGATTAAAGAAAACTATTCTGAGAAACAGAGGTAAGAAGTGGGAAGGAAAGTTCAACACTTCTACCAAATAGGTCAGCAGCAGCTATACCCACCTTGGATAGGCTGTGTGCCAAATACTTGGGAATTCTCTAAAAATCCCCAAGATGGATAATGTAACTATGAATTTTCTTTACCTCAGTGGTGTTACACCAAAATGACAGTCTCCACAAGTTTCAGTCCTGCTACATTTGTAAGTTTCCAAAACTGGTGAGTCTCAGGGTAAAGTTTTTTGCATCAGGTCCCACAGTTCCTTCCTAGACTCTCCACATCTCCCCACAGAGGTCCTCCAGCTCCTGCTCCTCCAGAGTCAAGGATGAGAATCCACTGGCTCCCCAGGCAGCCCCTCCCATCTCTGCATAGCTCTGGGAGAAAAGTCTTCCTTATTCTGAGCATAAATTTTATGCCCCATGGTTTCCATCCCTGAGTTTCCCTTTGGGGACAAGGATGATTTTATTCCATCTCTTATATGACAGCCCATCTCCTATTTGAAGGCATCTCTTAGATTCCTGACTGAAACATCTAAGCATCTTCTAGCTTTTAAAAATAGAAATATGACACGATTTTAAATCTCTTCATTATTCTAGTCACTCACCTCCAGACTCCATGCTTTGCTCTGAGCCTGGCCAATTACAGAAGCTTCTTGACTGGTCTTTCTGCTTCATTCCTAAATCCTGTGGTTCAAACAAACTCCGCTCAGAAGCTGAACTTTCTCTTTAAAATGTGAAAATGATCATGTCTCTCTCCCACCAAAAACCTTCCAATCAATTTGTGTTTAGAACAAAATCCATACTCCTTACACCACCGTATTAGAGGGTCTCTCTTTTGTTCTCAGATGGCCTGAAACAATAAAACTTCAGCATTGCTGGGTGATTTTGCAACAGGTCTGTATTTTATTTACATTTAGATCAGTACTTGTGTGGAGCACACATGAAGCAGATTCAAAGATAACTTTGGTTTGCATGATCTGAAATGCAAGGAGGTCCAAAAGTGAAAAACCGCTGGTTCTAACAAAGTTTTATGAACTTTTCAACTCCTTGTAGATCCCAGCTTTTCTGACACAAACTCCAGCTTTCTCTTATTAAGAACATATGAAATGTGGCAAGGTTATCTTTTAATTTTCTCATTAAAGAAGGACATTTCCCAGTTATTCTTGGTAAACCCCCATAAATGTAGAATCCATCGGGCCCTGAAACTATAAGATTCTGTGTGTTTGTGTGTGTGTGTGTGTGTGTGTGTGTGTGTGAGAGAGAGAGAGAGAGAGAGAGAGAGAGAGAGAGAGAGAGAGAGAGAAGGAGGGAAGGAGACAGGGAGTAAGTGGAAGAAGGAACGGGATGCACACAATACTCCCTGCAACCTGCACTACCCCATTCTAGCACTTTCTTCTTGGATTGAAATAGTGTGTTTACCTGCCTGCCTTCCCACATAGACTGTAGACTCTATGAAGGCAGAGTTCCCTTCTGACTCCTGCCTCGGTTCTACCCCGTGGTCTAATGTGGTGGCCAGCACCTGCTTGGAGCTCAGCAAACACCGGGGTTAAAACATCATAAATGAATGGGTGAGAGCTCTGACTCCCCTTGATGGAAACCTCTGCATGAACCCCCAGAGCCAAAAGGGAAAATGTCTTTACAGCTCATCCATTCCTTCATCCTCATAAAATATTTGCTGAGATTTTACTGAGGGTCATCACCATGCCAAGCGCAGGGGAAGGGGGGGCCTGCCTGTCTTGTGGAGTTTTCAGTCCAGTGTTGGAGACAAGCATTAAATCAATAAGCATAGAAATATGCAATTACAAACTATTCTAACGTTGTGAAGGAAAAGCACAGAAACTAATTTAATGATGGAGCCTTACCTGGGAGAGTGACTTTTCAGCTGTGAGCTAAAGGATGAAATAGAGATAAGTAGAAAGGGATCTCTGCCAGGCTTAGCATCAAAAGTCCCTGCCTCTTAAAGGATAGGTTTCCTGGGAGACCTGCTGTACACAGTAGCTTCTCTCCAAAGATGGCACCATCATTTCCTCCCTGCTTTGTACCCACATGCCACTCCATTCTCCTGAATTTGAGCTGCACTTTAGCTGTCTTGACCAAGTGAATGTGGCAGAAGCGATGCTGTGTTAGGGCACCTCCTTTTTTCTTGGAGTCCTGAGCTGCAGTGTCCAGGCTGCTCCACTGGAGAAAGGCCAGGTGGAAGGACATGGAGGTCCCAGCCCTGTGAGTGAGGAGGCCACCCCAGACGGCCAGCCCATATGAGCCTTCTGACGACTGCTGCCCCAGTAGCTACCTAACTGCACCGGCACGAGAGATCCCAAGCAAGGTTGCTGAGCTGAGCCTTGCCAACTTACAGAACCATGACAGATAATAATAAATTGTTATTTATTTATTTGTTTATTTATTTTTGCTTTTTAGAGCCGCACCTGTGGCACATGGAGGTTCCCAGGCTAGGGGCCGAATCAGAGCTACAGCTGCCGGAACTACAGCCACAGCTCACAGCAACACCAGATCCTTAACCCACTGAGGGTGGCCAGGGATCGAACCTGCCAACTTATGGTTCCTAGTTGGGTTCATTTCCACTATGCCACAAAGGGAACGTCAATAAATTTTTATTGTAAGCCATAGAGTTTTGGAGTGGTTGGTTCCACAGCAAAAGATAACCAGAATACCTTCCAATGACTGTGTTAAGAATCATTTGGGGGCTTAAGTTAAGAAAACTAGGTTTGTAGTAGCTGACAGGACCCCTGAGAATCTCAGCTATACAGGAGTTCTTACTTGGAAGGCAAGAAAGAAGAGTTTGATCCTCCCAGTGGATCCAGTCCTTACCTGCCCACATGTCAAGCTCTCCCTTTGGCTGAGCTGGAGACAACTGGCCTTTGATAAGGCTCTAGCCTGACCTTTGACCTGAGTCTATAAGTTTCTTTGAGCGATTCTATCAGTTGCTCCCAGTTAATTACACTGCTATGGTTTCTAAACCTTTCTTCAAAGTCCAGCACCAAGGCAGAAAAGATAGCGTTTCTCTTTCTTGCAATGGAGATTTTTCTTGTCAGTTTCATCTCTTACATTGTCAGGATCCAGTATCTGCTGGAGGAGACCTACTTTGTGCTGCTATCATGTCCTTCGGATAAATCCAGGATAGAGAGCAAGGGAGAGGAGGAGTCATGCCTCAAAATCAGTTAGAGTGTTTTTGTTCACACAGCTTATATTATTAATCTTCCTGTTTAGCATAATTAGCTACCATCTCTGGCTTACACACAACCTGCACTGTTTATGCCTCCATTTAACAACTGAACCATCAGCAAAGTAGTCCAGTTCCCTGAAGGTTGAATGCAGGTGGTTCTGAATGCTGCAGGATGCTAGTTGCTCAGAAAAGCAAGAGACATAAGCTTTAATGGTGGCTAAAAATATATTCGCTGGAAGAATCAGACTGCTTCATTCTGTCTGGAGTGGATAAAAGCCATCTATGGATTCAGCAGTCTTAAGAAAGTCCTACAGAACAAAGGACAGGTGGACAAATGGGAATAAATGGACTTTATTAATGGGGGGGAGAAAGATACCTAATACAGGAAAATATTACTTCTCTTTATCCAAATAATTGGCAGTCCGTTATACTTAGACAATGACTATTGCCTCGGAATGTGATTTCAGACTCAACAAAGCAGTGTAATTTAAATTCCGTATGCCTTCTTGTCAAGCTTAAGGCAGCCTGCAATGAGTAATTCCACATCCCTTAAAGGATCACAGGCTGTTAAACCTGGAGGAGAGCTTAGAGATAGAATTATGCACTGTAGGATATATTATTATTATATGATGTATTATTTTATTATACTATTATATGTATATTTCAGTGGCCTCAGTTAACATTTTTCCATCAGCCACTAATTCACTATTCAAGAAGAAATTATCTATGAAGGAAAATAAAATAACCCATTTTGACTTGTCAGAAATGAGTCTGTTTGTGCCATATTTTAGTTTCCACACATAAGTGATATCTTATGGTACTTGTCTTTCTCTTTCTGACTCACTTCACTTAGAGTGCACCTATCTACAGACTAGAAAGACTCACAGACATGGAGAACAGACTTGTGTCTGCCAAGAGGGAGGAAGTGGGGTGGACTGGGAGTTTGGGGTTAGTAGATTCAAACTATTACATTTAGAATGGCTAGGCAATGAGGTCCTATTATACAGCACGGAGAACTATATGCAATCACTTGTGATAGAACATGATGGAAGGTAATATGACCAAAAAATTTACATATATGTATGACTGGATCACTTTGCTGTACAACAGAAATTGACAGAACATTGTAAGTCAACTATACTTTAATTTAAAAAAATTTTTTAAAGAAACGAGTCAAGGTAAAAGAATATACATACACAGAGATGGGTTAAAGTGACACACTCAAAGTTGATTAGCAGAACACTGCCCTAGCAACCAGCAGGACCCGGATACTCAATCAAATAAAGTCTGAGAAAACACTAACATTGTGCTTTTTGTGTGCTGGACACTGTTCTCAGGGTTATCTATATTTAATTCATTTAATCCTTAAAAAATCCTCATGGGCAGACATTGTTACTATCCTCATTTGACACGTAAGGAAACTGAGGCATAGAAATTAAATAAATCACCATGACCACACTGCTATTAACCTTTTTTTTTTTCGGCTATGCCAACAGCATGCAGAAGTTTCCAGGCCAGAGATGGAACTCAAGCCACAGCAGTGACAACGCTGAATCCTTAACCACTAGGCCACCAGGAAACTCCTATTATTAGCTATTACAAACTACCAGTTTTGGGCCCAGGAACTCTCATGCAAAAGTCCACGTGCTCTATCACCACACTCTACTGCATTTCAGATCAAAGTTGAACATTTCCTTATTTACTTACTATCAGGCTCATTTTACCATAAAGCATGTTATTATCTAATTTTTAGTGTGCGTTTAGTGTGCATATGTACAGAATGCCTAGAAATAAATATTGAAGTAATACAAACAATTCGATATAAAATTAGGCAAAACATGAGTAGATCTTCCACAGAAGAGGAAACAAAGGGCTAGCACACATATGAAGAGATGCTGGACATTACTGGGATCAGGGAAATGCAAGTTCAGGCCCGAGTGCTGTAGTGGTGACCATGACTTTGATGGGCAAAAAATGTGAAAATTTACTTGCGATAAGTATTAGAGACAAATAGAGCCACAGGATCTCTTATACACTGCTGACGGAAGTGTGAATTTGGGAAAGCTTGATATTATTTTGTGAAATTGAGCATTCATCTATCCCATGACCCAGAAATTCCATTCTTATGCATATTCTCAAAAGATATTCTTATATGTCTACAGCTGGAGACAGGTATAAACGTGTTTACATCAGCATTGTTCACAGTAACAGAAAATCTCAAAACAACCCAAATGTCCATTAATATGACAGTGGATGAATATTCATTTAATCCTTAAAAAATCCCTATGAAGCTGACACTATTACTGTCCTCATCTGATATATAAGGAAACTGAGGCATGGAAGTTAAATAAATCACCTTAGCCACACTGTTATTAACTTTTTTTTTCTTTTGGCTGTGCCCATGGCAGCCTGGCCAACACTGTGACTGAAGCTTCGTAAGACTCAGAGCAGACGACACAGCTGAGTTACACCCAGATTCCCAACCTACAGAATTTCTGAATTCAATAATATGTAGGTGTTGTTTGATACTGCTAACCTGCAGTAATTTTTTATTCAGCAGTAGATAATTAAGGCACATAAAGCTTATTGTCAAAATCTTAGCTTTTGCTTTAAGATGTAATCCACTAATATTAAGTTACTAGTTAGTAGCTAAATAAGTGAAAGCAAACCATTTTCAAATGGATAATAAGTCGTGAATCAAGAATTATAATCAACCATTTCCGTACAGCTACAATAAACATGAAGAAGGAGGAAGAAAGGCTAGGAATCCTGCGGTCTGCTCTCTTCCTTGGGCAGGGAGCTCAGATTAGACCTTTCAGTCCAGTGCTTCTTTCCACTCCTAATTCAAATCCTAAAGACCTAGGGTCCCTAAAAAAGAGTTCAGAAGTTAATGGTAATATTAAAGCTTATTCAGCCTATGAAACCTTGAGTGGATCTACCCATTTTTCATCATACCAAACCTTCTACTTATGCCTTGGCTTCTACCGCTGTTCTTAGAGAAGGGTCTGTGTTGCCTGGAGAAACAGCTGGGACTATAGTCACCCTAATTCTTCCTAACCAACTATTCTGATCACAGCAGATTCAACCAGAGTGATCACTGCTTAAAAGACAGTCTTTGAGGGTTCCCACTGTGGGTTTATAATCCAAATGCAGCGGCTCGGGTCGCTGAGGAGAAAACAGGTTTGATCCCCCAGCCCCGTGCAGTGGGTTAAAGGATGGGGCATTGCCGCAGCTGCTGTGTAAGTCACAGCTGTGGATTGCTTGGATCCAGTTCCTGGCCTGGGAGTGTCCATATGCCTCGGGTGTGGCCATTAAAAAAAAAAAGGCCACCGTTGATAGTCTGGCCGACAACCTACAAAGAAGCCTGATGCAACAGTTGGACTAGATAGAGTAGGGATGAGAGTTGGAAGATATGCTTGATGCATGTCCAAAGCTTATCTCATTTTATTTAGATGAGATATAGGAAAAGAAAGAGCAAAAATTAAACATTCTGTTTATGTCTTTGGCTTCATTTATAGGATATGATGAGAAAAAACAACAAAGAGATAATAACAAGGATAGCATACTCAAGCTCCCTTGCCAGGCGTGTCTCCTCGAAGAAACTGACTGAGGAACAGGATTAGCAGAGAGTTCTTAAAGGGTGTGGCATAGCCTGCAGCACTCTTAGTGACCTGGGCAGGGGAGGAGGTTCAGGGAGGCAGGTCAGGAGGCGCTAGACAGACCATCCAAAAACAATGACGGCTGCAAAAGCTTTACCTAACTGGGCATTCAGTCTTGGAGGATAACTGGCTGATCTGATCAATCCTTTGAATGGAGAAGATAATATTATCAGTGGACAATAGAGTAGGCCGAAATGTGTACACGTAGAGAGGGCAAAATGCAGAAGCCACAGGCAGTAGAGGACATGTAAAAGAAAAGGTCTTGTGTTAGAAAGAAACTGAGTAGAAACAGCTAGTAGTTGCGTGCAGCGGGGGGGCAGAAGCGTAAAGAGCAGTGACAGAGAGCAACTGAGTCCCCACAATGATACACAATAGTCCAGGAGCAATGGACTCAATCCCAGTGAAGGGATAACCGGGTGCCAGAGCATCTCAGGTGACCACTGAGATATTCTTTATATTTCTGGCCTCTCCGTCTATGCTAAATACAAACATCCTCTACTTGCGATAACATAAGAGTGCCTCTGCTTGTCTCTCATAAAAAACAACCTAGTGTAGTGGTGAAAAGCATGAGCTTTAGAGTCAGAAGAAGAGATTTAGGGGGTAACCAGCAGTCTCTGCCATAGTGAGTTTATGTGGAGAAACTGAGAATGCTTAATGCTTAAAGAATGTTTAATTCATTCACATAATTCATTCACTTAATTCATTCACAGGCTTATCTTAATCTAGCTGGGCTACGTGGATGTCCGCCTGATTCCAGGGTTCAGGATTAGAAAGTTGCCTTGGCCACCAAAAGAAGCTGTATTCTCTGCTATCATTATCATTAACACAAAAGTGATAAACTCATCTCCACCTGCTGAACAATTTTGCCTTATTTTCCTTTGTTTCAGGGATGATAGTTTTATAGACCTTTAGGGTTTCTGATATAAATCAATGAGGAAAAGATCTGCAGGGATTTGTCAACACACACAGAAGTTGCATAAAATTCCATCCATTGTGGACTCATGTCGTGGAGAGAAGCCAGGGAGCATTTCTGGCTACATTTCAGTCACTACTCCTAGATCCAAAATGTATTTGGTGGCTAAATATGTCTAGATGTAATCTTAAAAAAAGCTCCAGTGAAAGCAACTCCATTATACATCCTCCATACTGGGAAGATTTTTCTATTGAGTGGGTTCCAGAGCTTTAGCGTTAATCCTTGAGCAAAGTGGGGGGTTTTGGATCTAAACTGACTATCCTCTACCATGTACTGTTTTAACATTTAGAAAGCGTCCATTTTTAGCAAAAGCGCAGCTGTGTGAATGTAGCATATTGGTGTGGAGGAGGGTTACATTTCAACTTGCTATATTAGAAAAGTAAGAAAATCACTGACTTTTAGATCTGGAAGGAGATTTAGAGATCTTGGAGCCAACCTGCCTGTTACAGATGAGAACACTGAAGCCCCGGGAAGGAGAGAAAACTGACCACTCAAGCTAATAGGTTATAGAATTTAGCAAGAACCGAATAACTACCAGTCCAATATACTTTCCAGAATGCCATCCCAGGCAAAACTCTACTCCACTCTCTTCTATCCTCCACTTTCCCTATAGTCAACAGCAATTAAGAAAGAAATGAGGGCGTTCCTGTCATGGCTCAGTGGTGATGAAAGCAACTAGTATCCATGAGCACACAGGTTCTATCCCTGGCCTTGCTCAGTGGGTTAAGGATCCAGCGTTGCCATGAGCTGTGGTGTAGTTTGAAGCAGTGGCTTGGATCCAGCCTTGCTGTGGATGTGGTGTAGGCCGGCAGCTACAGCTCTGATTTGACCCCTAGCCTGAGAAACTCCATATGCCGTGGGTATGTCCATCCCTCAAAAAGATAAAAAGACAGGAAGGAAGGAAGGAAGGAAAGAGAGAGAGAAAGAAATGGAAAGAAAGAAAAGAAAGAAAGGAAGTGGGTTAATTAAACTATATTCTCCATGCCTCAATTTCCCATCCATATAAAGAGAATAACAATGCCTATCATGAGCAGTATCTATAAAGATTAATTTAGATTACTGTGCCAATACTCTCACAAAAAAAGCAAATGTACCCTAAACAGAGTAAGTAGTCATAAGTAGTTTTTATTTATTTATTTATTTTTTGTCTTTTTGCCTTTTATGTAGAGCCGCACCCGCGGCATATGGAGGTTCCCAGGCTAGGGGTCTAACAGGAGCTGTAGCTGCTGGCCTTCGTCACAGCCACAGCAACGCGGGATCCGAGCCGCGTCTGCAACCTACACCACAGCTCACGGCAACGCCGGATCCTTAACCCACTGAGCAAGGCCAGGGATCGAACCTGCAAACTCATCGTTCCTAGTCGGAATCGTTAATCACTGTGCCACAACGGGAACTCCTTTATAACCATTTTCAGAATGATATGGGTGATCCTTTCGAGACCATAAGATTACATCCAGTGAAAACCGTTGAAGAACCAGCATCATTCAAGCAGAAAAAAAAAAAGAAAAAGAAAGAAAATATTAATTACATCTGGAATGTCACTATCTGGTTGAACATAACAAAATCTTTTTAAAAATTAGAAAGATGGAGTTCCCTTTGTAGCTCAACAAAAACGAATCCCACCAGTATCCATGAGAATGTGGGTTCGATTCCTGGCCTCACTCAGTGCGTTGGGGATCCGGCATTGCCGTGAGCTGCAGTGTAGATCGCGGACGCAGCTCAGATCCTACAGTGCTCTGGCTGTGGCGAAGGCCAGTAGCTGTAGCTCAGTTCATCCCCTAGCCTGGGAACTTCCATATGCCATGGGTGTGGCCCTAAAAAGCAAAATAAATAAATAAATATTAAAGTTGAAAACAAAAATTAGAAAAAGACATTCTATGTTTTAAGTAGCCTTCAAAATTTTTTCTAAATAACCTAATGAAAATGTCTGTGAAAATGTTTTGTGAACTTTGAAGAATTGTAAGAGGTTAAGAAGTTCTTGTCCTGTTCGTTGAACAAATACCAAGATTTTTCCTGTATGTCAGGCACCGTTTTATAGTTATTCGTAATAACTGCGTGCACCTTAGCACGGTGGAGTTCAAGCTGAATTAGTAGTTGCCTGGGAGACCTAGAATAAAGGAGCAACTTGGAAGGGTTGAGGGCTGCCCCTCACAATACTGCCTTAAGTATTTTGGACACCATAATGGCTCAGAGGCATAGGAGACAAGGCACAGGTTAAAATTCAGGCCCAGGGCTGGAATCCCAGCTCCACCATCTATTAGTTATTTGACCTAGTTAAGACACGAAAAGGTCGTTAATGACAGCGTACCTTGAAGGTTTCCTAAGATTTCATGAGAATATGTGTTAAGGTATCCGAGCCACAGTCGGGGCCCTATAAATGGAAACTTTTATTATTCTTGGAGCTCTGTTGGTTTCCTAGGTATGAAAGTACCACAAATTAGGTGGCTTAAAACACCAGAAAGTTACTTCTTGCTATTCTGGAGGCTGGGAAGTCAAAAATCAAGACGTTGACTTCTGTGGGCTGTGAGAGACAGTGTATTCTGTGCCTCCCCCAGCTCCCGGTGGCACCCAGCAATCCTCAGCATCCTGGCTGGGAGATGCCTCACTCTGTTCTCTGCCTCCATCTTCATGTGTCTCTCTTCTCTCAGTACACCAGTCCCTTGCTGGATTGTACCCACTGTACTCCAATATGACTTCATCTTAATGAATTACATTTGCAGCAAACCTATTTCCAAATAAAGTCACATTCTTAGGTACTGAGAGTTTGGGCTGGAACATATCTTGGGTGTGGGCGGAGGGGCAGGATGGGGGGGACACAATTCTACCCATAATGGGAGTTTAATTTCAGCTTCTCATCCCAGTCTATCACAAACCAGCCAAGTGACCTTGAATTAGGTACTGCCTCTGATCCTTATCTTCATTTATAAAGAGATAATAATAACTCCTTTCTAGAATTGCCCTAAGGATCACGAGAGACTATAAGTGAAAGTTTTTTTGTGGACTGTGGAACGTCAGTATAATTTAAGTGAATCATAAGCATTTGTCTGATATTACAGGCTTTGGATCCCACTCTAATAACCCTAGCAGTCAGTCCTCTCAGTGCCTATGAACCACCAGATGCACCACAGGTTTTTGCTTGCCTTCAACAATCCCAAACAGAACATTTTATTAAGCATTCATTCTCTTAACTCTAAGTGAACTAAACTATGCCTGCGAAGGATTGGGCCATGGCAATCGAGTTACCTGACAATTTCCATGAAGTCACACTGCTAACCTAATGCAACGTGATAGCTCTTTCCTGTAGCATATTCTCAAAATTTGATTATCCTGTACAAGAAAACATTCAGCGGGAGCCTCACTCGGATTGCACGAGGCCTGTTCAGTATCCTTCCGGAAAGGTTTAGGCTTCAGAGCGACGGCCCAGAGCAGCCGGCCTGCCTGTCAATCATTTTTCTTGGGCTCCAAATGAAGCAGAATTGATGTGTACCTGATTCTGTAACGTTTTTCAGGATTAGGGACTTTGCTGGTCTATGAATAATGAAATCCACTATTAGTCATAAATTGGAGGAGACAGTCTGCATTTTGACTCCAAGAAAGCAATTTAAAAGGGAAACAGACCTTTGACACATCCACTGACCAGGGACCTTAGAGCACCCTATTCAGGCTTTTCATTCCACTGATATTAATTGAAGATTGCCAGCAGGTGTCCACTCAGCGAATGATTTAAAAGAAGCAAAACAGAATACATAGGTTTGGTTCACTCTCATTCAGTTCTGGACTAGAAAATGAGCTTCTCTTTTTCCAATTTCCACGTGGTGCTTCTCATCATAAGTTATGACCACCCCTCCAGGCATCCCACCGCCACGGCAGCGAACATTTAGTACCTTAAGGTTAAGCAAGGGGGTTTTCCAGCCTTAAAGGGCACTGATCCCAATAAAAGATAGGGAGAGGTTATCTCAGAGCCATCTATAACGTCACTTGCAAAGACACCAGGTCAAGGCCACAGTGACAGGGCAGGACACTACTTCTCCCCAACTCTCCCTTTGCCAGTGGAGAAACCCTGGATAATTGCAATCACATGAGGCCATCCCTTTCCAGTAGCCCCCACAGGACCTTCTAAAGGAGGCATTTCAACTCGTACAAGGCATTACGCTGACCCTTTGAGGCCAAGCTTGGAGCAAAGCAGTCCTAGACGTTCATGTAAACTGCTCCTGAGAGATGGTACTTAAGCTCAGTTGGAGGGGTCCAAATACTGGACAGAACCTCAGTGATATGGAAACTTGAACTAGAAGAAGGTCACATTCACCCCCACCCCAAAAAGAACTTAGACATGGATTGTGGTGTGGCGGGCAGAATTCAAAGTCTCTCTCTCCCTCTCTCTCTCCCTCTCTCTTTCTCTCTCTCTCTCTCTCTATCTCTCTCTCTCTCTCTCTCTCTCTCACACACACACACACGTCAGATGACCATCCCCTGGTTACTTATTAAAACACTAACATAGCTACTGCACTGAAGGGGTTTTACAGACATAAAGTCTCAAGTACCAAATCAGCTGACTTTGAAATAGAAACCAGTTGAAACACGAGCTCTTTACACACAGAGTTTTCCTCCATGTGGCTGCAGAAGTTGGGGATTGAAGCACAGGAAGTATTCAGTGCATCACTGCGGGACTGAAAATGGAGGGGGCCACAGCACAAGGGAAGCAGGCAGTTTCTGGAAGTGGAGAACAGCCCCCAGCTGACAGCCTACGGGAACGCAGGGGCCGTGTCTCTACTGTGTTTCTCTGGGGTGGTCTCTGGTTTACCTCTCTTTCCGTTTCTTCTTTAGGAGATCTTTTCTTCTTGGTGCTTTTGCAAATCCTTCTACTCCAAGTAAAAATATTTTATGCTTTAGAAATACCCGATTTTTTTGTTTCTCCTTTCCATGAGTCTTACCTTCCAAGTAGCAAACAGTTGTTTATTCATTCAGCAAACACATGTCGTGCAATGGTGAGGGTGACCAACCATTCTAGTATTCCTAGAACTTTCCAGTACCCAGCACTGAAAATCCTTCAGTCCCCCAAATACCTCAGCCCCTGGAAAACCAGGATAGTTGCTAAACACTACAATGGCTAAGACCTATGGGTTAAGGCAGAGGTCAGAAGGCCTTTTGTAAAGGGCCACATAGAAGGATTTTAGGCTCTGTGGTCCAGATGATCTCTTGCAACTATTCACCTTTTCTGTTTAGCAAAAGAACAGCCACAAACAATGTGTAAACAAATAGGTATGGCTGTATTTCAATAAAACTTTCTTTTAAAATACAGATGGTGATCCAAAAAAAAAAAAATACACATGTGGCCAATAAACATGAAAAATCATTCAACATCATTATCCATCAGGGAAATACAAGCTGAAGCTCTATCTCTAGGATGGCTGTAATCAAAAGGACAGATTATAATCGTTAGCAAGGATACGGAGAAACTGACATTTTCCTAGTTAGAATATAAATTAATGGATCTACTTTGGTTTTTGTTTTTTATTGAAATATAACTGATTTAAAATGCTGTGTTGGTTTCTGGTGTACGGCAAAGTGTTCAGTTTTTTATATATATATAGTTTTTCATTATAGTTTCATTATAGTTTATTTCAAAACGTTGAATACCGTTCCCTATGCTATACATTAGGTTCTTGTTATCATTTTATATATAGTAGTTTATATCTGCTAATCCTAAACTTCTAATTTATCCTTCCCCTTTCCCCTTTAATAGCTATAAGCTTGTTTTCCATGTCTGAGTCTGTTTCTGTTTTGTAAATAAGTTCATTTGTATCATATTTTGAATTCCACATATAAGTGATACCATATGATATTTGTCTTCCTCTGTTTGACTTACTTCACTTAAGTTTGATAATCTTGAGGTCCATCCAATCACTGCAAATGGCATTATTTCATTTCTCTTTTATGGTTGAGTGGTATCCCATTGTAGATAGATAGATCACATCTCTTTATTAATGGATCCACTTTGGAAAATAGTTTGACAATTTCTCAAGATGTTAAACATAACGTTACCATTTCAGGATGGCTGTTATTAATAAGTCAACAAATAACAAATGCTGTAGAGGATGAGGAGAAAAGGGAACCCTCCTACATTGTTGGTGAGAATGTGAATTAGTACAGCCACTACAGAGAACAGGATGGAGGTTCCTCAGAAAACTACCAAATATAGAAGTGCCCTATGATCCAGTAATCCCACAGTGGGCATATACCTGGACAAAACTACATTTCGAAAAGATACATGCACCCGTATGTTCATAGCAGCATTATTCGCAATAGGCAAGACATGGAAGCAACCTAAATGTCCATCAACAGATGAATGAATTAAGATGTGGTATATATATACAATGGAATACTACTCATCCATAAAAAAGAACAAAGTGATGCCTTTTACAGCAACATGGATGCAGCTAGAAATTCTCATACTAAGTGAAGTAAGTCAGAAAGAGAAAGACAAATACCATAGGATATCACTTATGTGTGGAATCTAAAATAAGGCACATGAATCCATCCATGAAACAGACTCACAGACATAAAGAACAGACCTGTCGTTGCTAAGCAGGGCAGAGTGTGGGATGGACCAGGAGTTTGGGGTTGGTAGATGCAAACTATTACATTTAGAATGGATAACCAATGAGGTCCTACTGTGCAGCACAGGGAACACTATCCATTCTTGGGATAAAACATGGTGGAAGATAGTATGAGAAAAAGAATGTGTATGTATATGTGTGTGTGTATATATATATGTGTGTACATATATATGACTGGGTCACTATGATGTACAGCAGAAATTGGCATGACACTATAAATCAACTACATTTTAATTTTGAAAAACTTAAAAAATTAAAAGAAGTAGGAAGTATCTCATGCATTGTACCATTGCTATAAATTATAAAAGATAGATATACCAGATTTAAAAAAAAGTTAAGTATATAATATTTTTACAGTTTTATACAGCTCTGTGATTATACTAAAAACACCACTTGGTTACCCAGTCTTGGGTGGAGTGGGAAGTAATTGTTAATATGTGTGGGGCTTATTTTGCAGGCATTGAAAATGTTCTAAAATTAGATTGTGGTGATAGTTGCACAGCTATGTGAATGTACTGAAAACATCACCGAACTGAAAAGTTTTATATGGACAATTTACAATTTACTTTCTGTCTCTATGGATGTGCATATTCTCAACATTTCACATAAATAGAATCTAACAGTATATGGTTTTCATGACTTTTTTTATTGTGAATTCCAAATGGGTAATTGATTCTCACAGAATTCTTTCCTTGAGTTTTGCTGAACTCTTTTCTCCACAGACAACCAATGGTTGCAAATGATGATTGGATGTAGTTCCAGCATGGTAATGATATTTTCACTTATACCCCCAAGAGTGAACCTATGGAGACATATCAGAACTTCAGACATTCACCAAGGAGATGAACAACTTCTTTGCTGACTAGCACAATAGTCGTTGAATACTAAAAAAGTATTCACTCAACATTTTATGCCACTCGGGTTCGATCCCAGGCCCTGCTCAGTGGCTTAAGGATCTGGCATTGTGGTGAGCTGTGGCGTAGTTCACAGATGTGGCTCGGACCTGGCATTGCTGTGACTGTGGCATAGACTGGCAGCTGCAGCTCCAATTTGACCCCTAGCCCAGGAACTTGCATATGTTGAAGGTGTGGTCCTAAAAAGGAAAATAAACAAACAAACAAACAAACAAACAAACAAATTAATTAATAAAACTCTTAGTCACAACAAAAAACACAGGTAGTGCTCTGATTTTCCTGAGGTTACACTGGAATGCAATGGCAACTAAAATATTCAGACTAAGTGTTTTTAATATCTCAACAATATAGCTTATTTTTAAACTATAATCTAAAATATTAAAATAATTGATGATGTGAATATAACTTTACTTGACCTGAATTCTTACTTATTAACAAGAATTTGGTAAGTGCCTACAAGATGCCAGTCACTCTGCTAAGTAATGTGAAGGCTAGAGAAATGAAAAAGACACTCCTTTTCTTGCCATTTCCATTTCTAACGCTTTGGTCCACGGCTTCATTACCCGCATTGGGATGACTGCAGTTGTCTTCCAACTCATATTTCTAAAACCACTTCCAACTTCCTTGCCTATTACCAGGTCGAAACTTTTAAACATAACTTTAACAATACCGTTTTCATGTTGAAAAACTTTACTGGCTCCCTTTACAATAAAGCACAAACTTCTTAGCTTGGCATTCAAAGTCCTCAACAGTAAAGCTCCTCTTCAGTCTTGCCTCTTTATACACACCTGCTTGCCTCCAACCACTCTTTGCCTTGCAAATAGAACTTTGGAATGGAGATCATCACCCTTTTGCACATGCTGTTCTGCAACTGAAGACTCCTCCCCGTCCAAGTCAAAGCTTTAGTCAAGCGTCTCATCCCACCCGACCTGTCCCTAAGGGGTCTGTCTAACTCTGACTTTCTATCATTTGATCCTTCCTGTAATCTGTACAATGTATGTAACAATTAATATGGACTACCAATTGTAGCAACTGCATTAGTCAGGACTCTCTTAGAAACCCAACTCAAGCCAGCTTTGACCAAATAAAAAACCCTTTTCTTTTCTTGAAAGAGTACTGGGGTGACTTACATTATTAAAGGAGTGAACAATCCAATGGCAAGGTCAGAGGTGCAGCTGGAATTCAAGAGAAATTGAAACAGCACCTCCTGGGCTATGTCTTGCTTCTGCTTCTCGTGGGTTGACTTTGCTTCCTTTCAAAGTAGATGACTTCTTCCAAGTGGCAGAAAATTTGACATTCAACAGGTGCTGAATATACGATTTCATAATGCCTCCTTCCCCCACAGAAGAAAGCTTTAAAAAAATATCCAGTCAGCAAGATACTAGGGAATGATTTAAACTGCCTTAACATAAGTCGGGCACCCATTCCAGTATCACTCAGCTGTTAGTAAAGGGACAGTGTTATTTAATACATGTGTAGCCATTGAGAAACCAGCTCCTAACTATCAAGGGCTGCTCCCAGAATAAAAAGAATATTTATGAATAAGTAATCCCAGAATGTTTCTTGTACTCTTCACACCTTGACTTCCCAGATTTAAGTGTGTATGTGGACATTTGCACGGGCACACACACTCTCTCTCACACACACACACATACATCCTGTTATCAGGGGGTCTGAGTGCCGTATTCATAAATGAGAAGAGTTCACACTGAAGTACCCGTAGATATATCCTCGGGATTGGAGGCAGTTATCAGGTTGTCCTGCAGAGCCCCAGAGCCATTACTTGTGAGGTCATTTGTCAGTTCCCTCAAACTTTGTACCCTGGGGTAAGAGTACCCTAAGCACAGCCACTAGTGTACACCTGTCCTGTCTCTGAACGTCTACTCCTACAGGGCTTTAGGGTCTTGTCCAGTAAGCCAAACTGGGCTTGTGGCTGCCTCTAATCCCAGGACCTTCAAGGCAACTGGAAACTTCCATTTTATTACCAGAGCCACTCTCTAAGCCGCTCAGAGCCCTGCCAAGCTAGCCTGAACAGACTACATAAAAGGGTTGCCTTTCCCTCTAGCTTCTGTCAGTAAATCTAGTTGGGGCCTCTCAAGAAAACAGGAGGAGGAGTTCCCATCATGGCGCAGCGGTTAATGAATCCAACTAGGAACCATGAGGTTGTGGGTTCAATCCCTGGCATTGCTCAGTGGGTTAAGGATCTGGTGTTGCCATGAGCTGTGGTGCAGGTTGCAGATGCAGCTCGGATCCTGTGTTGCTGTGGCTGTGGCTGTGGCTGTGTCATAGGCTGGCGGCCACAGCTCGAATTAGACCCCTAGCCTGGGAACCTCCATATGCCACAGATGCAGCCCTAAAAAAGCCAAAAAAAAAGCAGCAGCGTTTTGACTCCAATTTTGAAAGAAATTCCTCTGTGGGTAAATTACTATCAAACATCATCACACACTACAGAGGAATTTCTTGTGAAGAGCCCATGTGGCAAATTTCATTGCCTTATTTTAAGAAACTGTCACAGCCTCCCCAAGCTTCAGCAACCACAACCCTGATCAGTCATCAGCCATCAACATGGAGACAAGACTCTTCATTAGCAAGATGGCTAGGTCTTGCTGCAGGCTCAGATAATAGAGTTTTTAGCAATAAAATATTTAAAAATTAAGGTATGCACATAGTTTCGTTTTCCAGACATAATGCTGTTGCACTCTTAATAGACTACAGCATTGTGTAAACATAATTTTTATATGCACTAGGAAAACAAAAAATTCATGTGACTCACTTGATTACAATATTCCCTCTATTGTGGTGGTCTGGGACCGAACCTGCCATACGTCTGAAGTATGCACGTGTAGGACAATGTGACTGAAACACACACAGTAGTCACCTTTTTTGCCATTAAGGACTACTTTTCCTGAGGGAAGAAAATCAGCGGAGATTGGGTATGTTCAGGATGGTATGACTGTAGACTGGAGGGAATAAAATAAAATATGAAAAAGCCAACAAGCTAGTTGCACGTGTTGCACTGTTGTGACAGCTGGGAGGGTATGCACTCATTTTCTATTGTTGTAGTGACAAATGACAACCAACTGATTGACTTAAAACGACAAAAATGTATTATGTCACAGTTCTGCGGGAAGGATGGGTTCTGCCTGGTTTCTCTCCTCCTGGGTCTCAAGGCCAAAATCAAAGTGTTGGCCAGCCTCAGCTCTTCTGAAGCAGCTCTGGAAAGAATGCACTTCCAGGCCCATTCAGCTTGTTGGCAGAATCCAGTTCCTTTTCTTTGGAGAACTGAGGTCACAGTATCCCTGGTGGCTGTCAGCCCAAGGCTGTCTCAGCTCCTAGAGCCTTGGTCACAGTTCTCGTCATCTTTAAAGCCAACAACAGGAAGTAAAATGATTTCTGTGCTTCAAATTCTGTGGTCTTCTGCCACATTCTTCTGTCTCCAGCTGGAGAGAAGTTCGCTGCTTTTAAAGGCTTGTGTGATTAGAGCCAGCCTGAATAATCCAAGACAGTCACGTTACTTCAACGTCCATTACCTCAATTATATCTGCAAAACCCCCTTTATCATGTAATGTAACATATTCACAGATGCCAGGGATTAGGGCATAGTCATCTTTGAAACACTGAAACGGGGTCACAGCCAAGTGCAGGGGAGGCGGCATTTGACACCAAGACTGATGCCACTTTCATGTGGGATTCATTGTTACTGTAGTTAACTTGTTTAATCCAATATACTCAGAAAATGCTTTGAAAATAAAAGTGTTGATTTCAATACTTTTATTATGTATGAATGTGATATATATTCAGAATGTATGTATAGTCAAAACCTTAGAGCTTCAAACTTAATTTATGAAAAACACCAAGCACGTAGCTTAGTTAGCAAAGCTAGTCCTCCTTATCAAGTCAATGAATCAAATTTGACTATCAGGGAAAAAAAAAAAAAAACCTCTGACTCATTTAAGAAGACACAAATCACAGTGGTAAGTTTAAAAGACTAAGACAAATTACAAAAAAAAAAAAAAAACTGTCAAGATTAAAATGACACATATCTAGGAGTTCCCATTGTGGTGCAGTGGAAACAAATCCAGTTAGGAACCATGAGATTGGGGATTTGATCCTTGGCCTCACTCAGTGGGTTATGATCCAGCATTGCCATGAGTCGCAGACATGGCTCAGATCTAGCGTTGCTGTGGCTGTGGCTGTGGCCTAGGCCGGTGGCTATTGCTCTAATTCGACCCCTAGCCTGGGAATCTCCATATGCCACAGGTGCAGCCCTAAAAACAAAAAACAAACAAACAAAAAGAATGGCTAACATCAGGGTGACTATCACAGGAAATTCACCACTGAAAATGACTTGATTTAAAATTCTTTCTCCTTCTCTGACAATATGTCAGAAAGGATTTTTTTAATTGAGTCTTTCGCTATGAAGGCATGCATATCTCTCTGAATTGCATGCCATTATTGCTCTATCTTTATCTTTTGGTTTTAGGCAATGTATTTGCTCCTAGATAGGATAACTAAGCCTCTTCCTCTCTTTCCCTTCCTCCACCAACACGTGCATATTCTCCATCCTCTTCTCCTCCTGCTCAACAGGGATATGTCAGTGCTTATAAAACTATGAATCTACATGCTATTTTAAAGTAGGACCCGCAGGTTTCCAGCAGGGTCTTAAATCCCCTCTTCTGACATGCATTCACATTGGATATTCCATCAGTTTCCTCTTACGGGAAAGACTCTCCCAGAACCTTCAGACCTATCCTGTCTAGACTGGTGACCCCCCCGTGCTTGGTGAACTCCATTCATCCTGGGGGTTTCACATGCTTTGCTGCCATGTTGTATCTCCCAATTTTAATACTATAGTTGTGTTAGAATTAAGAAATTTCTAGTGAACACAAACCATGACCTTTCAGGTCTTTACACAATACAGGCTTACTTCTTGTGTTTGTCGCAGTAAGTTGTGGCCATGTATTTTATGCATGGGTCTCCATCTGTTAATGAGGCTGTCCATAACAACTACTCCAAAGTTGCCTGTGAACAAGGAGAGAAACCTAGAGGATTGTGTAGAGTATTGTGAAGGACCAGACCTGGGCATAGTTTACATTACCACTAACCACCTCCCACTGCCAGAACTCAGTGATTAAGTCTCTCAACCTATGGTGGACTGGAGCACAGAGACTTGCTGTGTACCAGAAGAAGAAATCGTATAGGGAATGTCTAGCATTACGTCTGCCAGTCTGCCCAGCAGATCACCAAAGCATTTTATTTCTCTTCTAATATTGGATAAAAGACAATCCAAAGCAATAATTTCCATTGGTTCCAACCCCTTTGAACTGACAATTTATGGAAAAAAAAACAAAAACCGTTAGTTGTATAAAAACAAAAATTTTTAAATTAGCTTCAAGACAAGAAGTACTTCTACCAAAAAAGTTGAATAACAGCTGACCTCAGACAGTTACTGGCCCTTAGCAATTCTGAAATCCAGCTGGGCACTGTGAGGGCCAGCAACCCTGGGGTCAGGGGAATTTCCTGAATTGAGCCCTGATTCTGCCTCTGGAAGGAACTCCTTTGGCTATTATTTTCTGTGGCTCTTTGTTCTTTTGGATTTTTATTGTCCTTGGTCACATCTGACCCAAGTGTTGGCAAGCAGTCCCTTCGGGAGTCCTTAAATTCTCTTTTCTGGTTGTGAAGTTTGTGCCATGGGGATGATCTTAATTCAGAAGCTGAGGTTTTTAAATCAAACTCAGTGGCAATACAATTCCTTCAGAAACCTAAGTTTTTAAGGTATTTGTTTTCAATCATATGCATACACTTTTCTAAACAAATCCTGTCTTCTAGGTACAGGTTTATTTCATTGCCTCCTCTTCCCTCCACATATTTTTCCTAACTTAATGACAACCACAAGGAAGCTATTAATCTTGAATAGGACCATTCACCCAGGTTACTTTAACCACTAAGTTTAACTTTATTTCTCTTACTTTTTGTGCTTTACAAGAAAATGATTTCCTGGGCCCAAACTTCTGCATGCCTTTTATTCATTTGTTTTTCTTGAAGACTGGCCAATTATTTCCTAAAGCTGTCTCTTTCTTGTAACAACTTGTCAAATTAATCTAAGAGTGGCCAACACCTATCAACATTCTAATTTCTTTGTAACCAATTCTCCTTGGCTGCTGGCTCCCCCATCACAGCAAGTGATACTTTTATTGAATGTTTGCCACTGCATAATTTGGGTCCCCATTTTCTCAGTTTCTGATTATCAGATACTTTACTGCCTACCACTGAGCCACTAAGCCAATGCCACATCATTAAGTTTCTGTTACATCTTTCTATGAGTGGAGAAAGCGATACTAGTTGCTACGATAGACAACCCCCCAAATCTCAATGGCTCAACTTAATTTTTCATTTCTCACACATCACAGTCCAGTGCAAATCAGATGGTTCTCCATCTCATAGAAAGCCCTCTGGAACTCAAGGCCTCAGAGTGATCATTGAAAGGAAAATCATTCGGAATGTCTTTATATCCAGACCTGATGGAGGGTTTACATCAATTCTTCCCACATTTCATGGTCCAAGATTCATTCGTGTGGCTTCAATATTACTGCAAGTGATGCTGGGATATGTAGTCTTCCTGTGTACTGCGGAAAGGAAATGGTAAGGTGAACACATAGCATTGACTCTGACACACCATGTCTTCGGATTTTTTTTTTTAATGGAGCACATCCTCAAGTAACTTCTTGAGAAGTGGTATAGAGAGGTAAAATTTTGAGCACCTCACATGTTGAAAATTTCTTTAGTCTAGGTTCACAGTCATTTAACAGCATGTCTGGGTATAAAATTCTTGACTGGAAATTTGGGTATCCTCTAGTTTTCTTCTAGAATTTTGTAGGCATTGCTCCAGTATCTCCCTATTTCCTATGTCTGTGTTTTTGAGAAGTATCTCATCATTCTGATTCTCTTGCACAGGATTTGCTTTTCATTTGAAGGATTTTGTTGCTATTATTTGTTCTCTCTCTCTTGAAAATTTGTAGAATTTTCTCCTTGGTGCTCCAGTGATTTGAGATAAATTTTATGTGAGTAATCTCAGTGTGAATCTATTTTTATTCATTTTTCTGGATAATGTGCTTTTAAATCTGGGAGCTCAAGTCTTTCCATTTGGGGATTTTTTCCTAAAATTACTTAGATGATTATATCCTATCATTTTCTTTGTTATTATCCTTTCTAAATGCCTGATATTCAGATATTAGACTACCTGGGCTAGTTTTATGACTTCATTTTCTCTTTTATTGTTTATATTTTTGCCATTTTGTTCTATGTTCTGAATAATTTCCTTCAATGTGATCATCTAACCCTTTATTGAATTATCTTCTTTACTATCAAGTTTTTATTTCCAAAATCTCTTCATTTTCCAAGAATATTTTATGGCAGCCTATTCTTCATCCATGATACTCTATCTTTTCTAAAAATTTCTTTGAGGATATTATTTGAAGTTTTTTTCATGCACAATTAGTTTCCTCCAGACTGCTTTTTTCTTTTTGTTTTTATTATTACAAGTCTTTTTTCAGGCCTCTGCTAATTGTTTGTTGAATGTTCTCACAGAGGAAAAAAAAATCTAGAAGTTTGATCAGATAAGAGGGGCTGTTGGCTGTGAAGATCCAAGCATATTTTTCACAAATCTTCCAATTTGCTGCCTGTATTCCAGTATTCCTAAGCAGAAGAGGGATAGAGAGCTGGAGGTGGGAGTGAGGTCTCCACATACCATAGACGTATTTCAGTAACCGCCCCCCCCCCCCCATTTTAAGTTTGGCATCCTGCCTTCACTGATGCCTGATTGGTCCTGGGCCATAGACTTTTTTCACTTTCCACTTAAGGGTAATTCATTTCCTGGCTAAGAAAAGTGTTCGCCCCAGAAATATGGAGTAGAGGAAAGAATCTAGGAAACTCACTGCTTCTCAAAGAGCTCTCAACTCATCTTTCCTATAGGAATCCACACTTCTGGAAGTCCCTGAACATCCCACACCTTTTGAGGATTCTGTAGTTAAACCACACTGGTTTTTCTTTTTCTCTACTCTTGGTTGAAAATTGAGCCCTCTTGTGTCTGCTGAATCTGTTACCACTGAGTCATTTTGTTTTCCAATTTCAAAAACTTATCACTCTGAGCTTCACTCTGATTCATTCCCATTGGTACTGCCTCGGATCTGGGCAAGAGGAGGTCTGGCTCTGAGTTGTCCCATCACAAAGAGGTACAGATTCTTCGAAGCAAGCAATATGCTTACTGGGGTGTCTTTACCATCCTCTTTGGGATAACATTCTGGGTATCCAGGAGCCCCAAGTTCCCTTTCCAAGTAGTTCCTAGAACGTGCCTAGGCCCTGCCTGGGTTTCTTTCGGGGTCAGTCCAACAGGCTGCATCACCATTGTGTACCCCCTAGACCTGAGTGATGGCCAAGAAGATGCTCCTTGCAAGGGCTGAGGAGTAGAACCACACACAAGCTGTGGGGCTCATGTTTGGGCACCTTTGCCTCTTCCTGTAGCAAATCAAGATTTTGACAAGGGTTAAATGCATTTTGAGGTTGAACTCTGCAGCTACTTGGCATGAATATACACATACATTTCAATTGTGTCATTATGAGGGTATATTTGTCAAAGCAGGAGGATAAACTATATTAGTTTGTTAGCTTGACTTACATTTTAAATATTCAAACATATGACATGGATCTCCATATTCTTGCTCAAATATTTGGGGTGGACTACTCCCCACCTTTATAGTTTTATGTCCTTAAAAAATTTTTGGCTAAGTTTTTTATTTGTTTTTGGTTTTTTTTTTGGGGGGGTGCTTTTTTAGGGCTGTACCTGTGGCATGTGGAAGTTCCCAGGCTAAGGGTCAAATTGGAGCTGCAACTGCTGGCCTATGCCATAGCCACAGCAACACTGGATCCGAGCCACATCTGCGATCCACACCACAGCTTGCAGCAACACTTGAATCCTTAACACACTGAGCACGGCCAGGGATCAAACCCTCATCCTAATGGATACTAGTCAGGTTCATAACCCACTTATCCACAGCAGGGACTCCTTGACTAAGTTTTCAGAGGTATTTCAGAAGAGAGCAAGGTTAGACCTGCATGCCCAATCCATGATCTTGAACCAAAAGTGTGCTCCTTATTCCTTCCCTATTTGAGAGTTTTCCATGGTGCCTCATGTTCTCACATCAGCTATGACTCTTCCACTTTGGGATATTTGACACTCTCAGCATCACTGCTGCTCAATGAAGTATGACCAAAGAAGGAAATTTATTCTTGTGTCCAAGAATTATTCTTATTCTTATACATATATTTTTTCTTTCTCAGATCAATTTAGGAAGTTTTTGACATCTTCTCATTTCTTTTCACTGTTTCATTAGGATTCTGCTTCATTTATCCTTAAGTTTCATAGAATGTTTACCTTAATTCCTTACTCATAGTAGAAATTCAATAAACATTTGTTCAACTGCTCTGCATTGAACTGTAAGATCTTAAAATCTATCTGTTATTTTGAGATATCACTCAATCCCTTCTCTTTGCCCATAGAAAACAGGTGACACCATAAGTGGACTATTTAAGGCCTGATTATATTTGTGTGCTTCTTGACAAAAAGAGTGGTTAATTGTACTGACTGGTTGTTTCAAGACTGTATAAGACAGTCTCAAAAGTACATAATCAGGAGCTCCTGTTGTGGCTCAGTGGTTAACGAATCTGACTAGGGACCATGAGGTTGCGGGTTCGATCCCTGGCCTCGCTCAGTGGGTTGAGGATCCGGCGTTGCCGTGAGCTGTGGCGTAGGTTGCAGACGTGGCTCGGATCCCACATTGCTGTGGCTGTGGCGTAGGCCGGTGGCTACAGCTCCTGTTAAGACTCCTAGCCTGGGAACCTCCACATGCCGCAGGTGCGGCCCTAGATAAGGCAAAAGAACAAAAAAAAAAGTACATAATCAGAAGAGCTGAAGTTCTGCTTCTGCACAGACTTATTCTGATTCCTAGTGACAAGGGCCATCTGACAGAAAAGTTTCTGAGCTCTCAAAAACTACTGTAAACAAATATTTTTGTCTGGATATGTCCCTTATGAATCACTACTCTGATGGAAGTGACATCAAGGCATACTGTATACTTCTGCCATAGGCTAGTATTGACAGAGAAGAAGCCAGCACTGTGAGAGTGAGAAGAACTGACTCGGTTGCAGGGGTCAAGAGACCCCAACAAGAGAAGTCACAACCAGCAGCCCCTAGAGGGACACATGAATCCAGGAAAGATTTCAACCAGCATTAACTACTCAAAGCTATCAGACCTCTTGGGAAGAAGTTCCCAGGGAGCATGACAACAGAAACTCAGAAAACCAGCAGAGCAGTGAATCTATGTAGCTTATTGTTTGAAGTGGACTACCCCAGTGAACTTGTGAGGACACCCCAATCCGTATCCATTTGCCCGGAAGAATAAAAATATCTGCGAGAACTGTCAACTGGTCAAGCAACTTTTGTGGTCATGGCAATATTCTTTGTTTTTTTTTTTTTTGCCTTTTGTCATTTTAGGGCCGCACCTGCGGCATGTGGAGGTTCCCAGGCTAGGGGTCTAATCGGAGCTGTAGCTGCCGGCCTACGCCAAAGCCACAGCAACGCAGGATCCGAGCCGCGTCTGCGACCTACACCACAGCTCACGGCAACGCCGGATCGTTAACCCACTGAGCAAGGCCAGGGATCGAACCCGCAACCTCATGGTTCCTAGTCGGATTCGTTAACCGCTGCGCCACGACGGGAACTCCCACATGGCAATATTCTGATCCCAGCAAGGAGACCAGCGGGCTCACCATGAACCCAGAACAACGTCTGTCCTAGGTGAACTTTGCTCTGTTTTTTTCTGCCATTTGGGAGATCTCTGTTCAGAAAACCTCACTAAGGCCATGTGTTTTGACTTCCCCTTCGTCAGTTGCTTAAAACAAAAATAACAGTCCTGACTTCCTGCCTTAAAAAATGAAGGAGATTTCTTAATTTGGGACAAGAAGAAGACCTTTGCTATAGAAATTTTCACTATCAACTGAAGTCAAAGCTAGGTATGCATTGGCCAACCTAGCCTCTTAGAACTATGGCTAGCTTTTCTCCAGGATAAGAGAAACACAGAGCTGAATCCTCAATAAGAACTCCAGTTACAATAAATAAAAATATTTCACAAGTTTTGTCCTACAGTTCCTATAAAACCAAGATACCCACTAACCCTCATCCACAGTCTTTACTGGACTCACATTGCCATGGTTCCTCCGATTGCTAGCTTTTCTATACTCGGGGACTTTTCTCATGCCATCAAAAAAAAAAAAAGTTCAGCTCAATCTAAAAGCAATTTAAAATACTGTGTTAGTAATAAAAAAAATCTGACTAGCTCCAGAGAAAAATAAAATAAAATCAACAAAAGCCAGATTTTAGTGTTTGGGCTTGAAATTAAGGAAAAGACCTTAAGAACCTGAATTTGGGGTGTTAGGATCTGTCTTCTCAAAACAAAAGGCAACATCAGCAAGGCTTCCAGAAAGGCTCTAATGCCTTCTTGTGTAACAGCTCCCTCTAGCTTTAAATTACTTAACAGTGTATTTGGCTTTGAGTCAAGTTTTGTTGGCAGTCCACAGCAGTGGTGGAAAGAGAACCCAGGATCCTTCACTTCCGAAACCCTACTCATTTGTTTTTCCTGCCTCTGCAAAGAGGGCTTGTGACTCCAGCAATGATTTGTCATCTATGGAACAAAGGAGTATCAAAAAAACCCAGCTCCAGTCAGTCCTTGGGGACCTTAGCAATGCCTCACCATTCTTTGGAAAACATTCTCTTGAGTCTCTAACATGGACATGCCCAGCACACACAACCAAAGAAAATGGTCTTCAGGTTGAGACACAGTCAAGTGGAGACTATATGGGGGAGTTCCCATTGTGGCACAGCGGAAATGAACCCGACTAGTATCCACGAGGACACGAGTTCAATCCCTGGCCTCGCTCAGTGGGTTAAGGATCCAGCGTTGCCATGAGCTGTGGTGTAGGTCACAGACACAGCTTGGATCCTGAGTTTCTGTGGCTGTGGTGCAGACTGGCAGCTGTAGCTCCAATTCAACCCCTAGCCTGGGAACTTCCACATGTCGCACGTGCTGCCCTAAAAAAAAAAAAAAGAAAAGAAAGAAAAGAAAAAGAAAACAAAAAAAGAAAACTATGTGGGAAAGAAAGAGACCCAACCAGAACTATTAGCATAAATGATTATTGACCTGCTATTCACGCCGAAGCTGCTGCGGCTTCCTTATTTCATGTTTGTGTGTGCTTAATTGTGAGGGCCCTAAAAGTGAGCTCTGAGAAGAAAGAAAATGCTCTTGGAGATTCTTAGTGTGAATGCAGATAATGAGAGTTTCTGGATTCTTCTTGGGGGTTTACGTGGAAAAATGTCAGAAAATAGGCTTGACTAATACGGAGTTTTTCATCCTAATTGGGGGAGGGACAGTGAAGGAGCCATGTGGGTCCACAGGGAAGGGCTGAACACTTGGAAAAAAATCCAACCGGAGCTCAGAGAGTTTTCTCCTGGCTCTAGAGAGGATAGGATGGTCTGGAATGGCTCTTCCTTATGATATTCCTGTCTTGGAAATCATTATGTTCTGTCCCCCTTGTGTAAATTCTTTCCTATCTTCAAATATCCAGATTTTAGACAGACATTTTGTGCCTCAAACTACCAGTATCTTATTAGGTCATCAGAATCAAGCCAATAGAGTTAATAAAAGCAAGCAAGCTGCATTAGTACATCTAGAAGGCGGATTTTTATCAGATTTATACAAGGTTTAACTGTGTAGGATATAATCAGGAAATTGTTTTGTTTTCCCCTGCCAATGCCGGAGGCAGATTCCAGCACTTTCAATAATTTCAGCCATTAGAAAACAATCCCATCTTCGGGAATTGAAAATCCAGTCCAGACCATTCTAAGTCAAAACTTTCAACTTCAATTCAAATGTAACTTCTTTGTCCACCCGGTTCAGGCTTGATTTCAGGTTTGGGGGTCAGCATCCATTCTCAGTGACCCCCTCATGATTTATTGGGAGGACAATGTCCATCTCATGCAGGTTCAGTTTGTGCCGGGCTCATCTACTCCTTCTGTTGCTGGGACATCAAGGGATAAAATCTAACTTAATATCACTCCCCCAAAGAGAAGTAGACAGTTAATTTTGCTCAGGGAAAAAGCCACATAGTACATCCTAAAGCCAAATGCGGATTTTTGGCAGAAACTCTGCAGGTAACATAGTGATTCTGATAGGAAAAAAACAAAATATTCACAGGCCTGAATTTGTTTACGCATCCAAGCTGTTCAAAGTCAATGATCCCCATACACCGTGGCCACAGAGCAAGGCAAGATTGACATTTCCTCCTTCAGAGTTTCTGGCACTGACAAGTGCACGTATGAGTTAGACATGGAAGTCCACTCCGAAAACTCAGAAGAGTGATGGGGGCCACGAAAAGGATGTGATGAGCAGGAGGAGGGAGAGGGGCTTCGGTGCCCCAGTCAGGGCACCCCCTTGGGACACGTTCCAGTCTGGGCCAGCTCCCCAGTATTGGTGCTAGAAAGGAGAGCAGCTGAGTAGGCAGGGTAACCAGGCTGTGCCTGCCTTCACCCAGTGCCTCCCTCCGGGGCAGCCAGCCCCACCTGCTATCAGACTGGTGACCCATCCAGGAATGGACCTACTTCAGCTCCGTTCCTTGTGCTCACTTGGGCTCCCTCCTGGCCTGGCCTCACCATCCCCCTGAGCTCTGGGTCCCTGGGAATCCTGGCTTCCCCTTCCTTTCCCTTGTTCCCTGGGTTTCACAGGTTTCACTCTTGTTCCCTGGGTTTCATGGGTCACTGTCTTCCACTTCAGACCTTTAAAGCAAGGCTTTTAAAGGCTGAAATTTACCGGCACCTGGCTTGGGTGGTCCAGTCAATTCCCCCCTCACCATCCTATCCTCCTCCCATTGAGTGCTGTCACAACCGGGACTGCTCCCATCTGAGAGTGTCGCCTCTGGCCCATTCACATCCTTTAAAACGCTACTCCCTTCCCAGCTCTGTTCTAAGCTAGGTGGAGCTGATGTTCAAAATATTTAACAACTGGTAATCGGTACGGGCACCAACACTTCGGAACGGATTCTAACAGCAAATCCTCATCTGGAAAGGGACGGCGGGCAGCTGCTGAATGCAGATCCCCCAAAGTGAGGATAAAGAAACTTAGGCCAGAGTTTAAGGCCAATGGCTTTTTTTCCGTTGTTAGCCCTGGGGTTCTTCCAGAGTCTCAGGGCTGTCTACAATTAGAGCTAGCTTGACCGGTCCAATCACAAAGGGGAAAGCCTGTCTATGGGCGAGCAAGAGAGGTTGAACCACTATTTGAGGGGTTTTGAAGCGGGGAGGGGTCGGGGGTTGTTGAGGTTTCTTTAATATTTAGGTAAGATCTCCCTATTAAATGAACATCTCCACAGCTAGACATTTCAACAAGTGTATTTTTCTGAAATAACACCTCTTCCAAAGGACAAGCTCTTTCCACGTTGCATCATGCTGTGAACCTGAGGAAGTACCAAGAAGCCCATCGTGCTGACGCAGGGCTTCTTCTACACTCAGGGGGCGTCACAAGTTGTCCTCCTTCCCCACCCCCGCCTCCAATGGGATTATGCCTGCTGCCTTCTTCCTCTCCAAATAAGGTAGGCCGATTGGCATCTGAGGGAGAAACCACATCAAATAAAGATTTCCAAATAGAAATGCTATTTTAGAAGGCCAAGGAAGAAGTCATGATTAAGATACCAGCCGTTTCCTGGAAATAAAAGCCCACCCGTATGTGTTTGGGAACCTAAAGTATCATCAACACCAGCTGGCAATTAATTTCCAGGGGAAAGCTCTTCTTCAAGTGTCTCTGTCACAGGCTAAATATACACCCAACTATAATTTGAATATAGATGTGCTCTCTATTTCTCACATTCCCCAGGGCTGCCAGCGTAAGACAAGGATCATCCCAGCAGCCTCTGGCACTGCAGGGTATTCACTGACAAAGAGCACTGACTCCATTCGCTCATCAGCACCCCACATCTGCTGAATTGTTCTGGATTTGGCAGATTAAAAAAAAAACAAAAAACAAACCAAAAAAAACACTCATTTCTCTTTCTTCCAAAAAAAAAATTTCTTGAATTTCTTGAATAACTTTTTTACTACTGAATTGGCACTGCAAAATGTGTTTAAATCAGGGCACTGAAATGAGCTGCAAAACTACAGGTATAAACCTCTCTGTTTTTGCCATTAGGTTTCACCACTTTTGAAGCTTTGGACTGAAATACATATATATATATATATAGACACAGATTTAGTCAAAGTTGTCAAAAGGCCAATGTCTGCCAAAGGAAAGAAGCTGATTACTGGGGCTCTGAGATGAAATGGCTTTATCAGACTGAGGGCCTTCCTCATTTCTTTTTTGCCTTGTGAGAGTCTCCCTGGGGTTTAACAAGGCCAGTCTGGTCTGACAGAAAAGCTTTTGCATCAATTTAAACATTAAGAGTGAAAGAATAATCACATGACAAGGGTATGGGTCATGGTTTTGATTTGGGGGGAAAACACGTAAGTACATAATCTAAGGTTGGAAGGGAAATGACCACGCAGGGTAATAAATGAGAAAGAAGCAAGCACCACTGGAGTTCTGGAACATGAAGAGAAATGTCAGTTCATACCAGTTCTGTTTGACCCAAAGGGCCAAAGTGAATGCAGACTTTAAGAGCCTGATAGAGCTCTTAACAAGCTGTCTGTGTTTCTATGCATACAAAACATATTCATGGTTTTAATGCTCTGGCCTTGAGTTTTAAATCTCACCCCAAATGCAGTTATTCTTCTTAAAATGTCCTGTTCCTCATAAGTTACTCGTGTAGCCCAGGTAGACAAGAGTGTGCTCTGAATAGTCACATGTTCTTCTGGCAGAGATTTAACTTTAAAGAGTTTGAAATATGCCATTGATGAAGCTGTAACTACGAGTACAGTTTGGATCAGAGACAGATTTGTAAAGTGCAGGACTATATATAGAGCAGTCGGTTTTGGAAACTAGGATTCAAAGGCTTAATTCTTTTAAGTCAAGGCTCTGGATCGGGTCTCAGGCCAGGGCCAAACCGCCAGATGCACAAGATGCAGGTAGAAATGCCCTCCCTGAATGGGGTGGGCTGGAGGGAATCAAGACCACAGAGGGGCCTACAACTGTGGATCCAAAGACAACCCATCACCTCCCAGGAGGCGTACGGAGCAGAGGCAGACAGTGAGGGTCGGCGACATCCTGGTGACAGATGGAGGCGGGGTTTGCCACTGGCCCAGATTTGACTGGCTAACCCCTGACAAGTCAACTCTGTCGTCAATCTCCACAACATTAAGCATTCATTTGTATGTGACAGTTTTCACACGGCCCAACTCCCAACCAGAAAAGCTCCCAGCTCTGCAGAACCTTAGCGTACAGAATCTCTCAGAGCGTCCATCCACACTCCCACCCCAGCCCTCCGTTTCCCTGCCACAGCCAGGCCTCTCCAAGTCCAGCACCTCACGCCAGGCTAAATCCAAACCCAGCCTGTCTCCAGGAAGGAGAAGGTTGAGTCTCTTCAGTTCCTTCCCCCTCCCCCAGGGCGTATCTGGTAGGGCTTAGCTTTACTTCCTCTGCCTGTAGACTGGCAGGGTAGTGGTGGCCATCCATGAAGGCTAGTTGGCTAGGTAGCTCTGTGCCTGGAACTACCCTGGCTGTCATCCCGACCTCTGAGCCCCTGGACTGCTCCCCAAACTCCCACACCTCCATGAGGGCAGTTGACCACCTCCATTCTAGTCACAGGGCAATGGGGGCTCCTGAACCCTTGAATCCTCAAACCCAGATCAATCTCCGTGTACCCCGGGTCGGAGAACTAGGTTTCTGCCTTGTACCCTATGTTCCAAGGGCCTGTTCTTGATTCTCCAACCCAACGCACCAGATCCGCTGTTCTGAATTTCCAGTCCCCCAGCAGATGGAAGCCCTAACCCTAATCGCAACCATGCCACCTCAAGGCTGTACAACCTGGCAGTGGATGCCCCCTGCTGAAAATCTGGTCTCCACTCCATTCTCCAGCCCTCCCTTGGGCGGGATCCAGATCTAGAACAGAACCATCCCCACCCCCACCCCCACCCCCATTTTGGATGCCTTCCCTGGCAGAAACTCCCTCCTTTGATGCCTTTCCTGACAAAAATGTCCCCTGCAGCTTATCTCTAGGCTAGTGCTCATGCATTCTGTTGTAATTCCACTTCAACTTGACTGCCTTGTCTAGTAAAGTGCCCTTGAAGGCAGGGGATAAATTTTTGACCATCTATATAACCTTAGTGGAAATACAGGGCTTAGCACAGGGAAGGAACATGCCAACTGTAAGAATTTTGGATGGACAAATAAGAAAATGAGCTTTCTTATCAATAATAGGCAGCCCATCTAGTTTTCTGGAATTTCCACGACCTAGGTCCAGCTTCATGTTGGGAGCTCTCGCTGGGCCTCCCAGAAAGCTGAAGAGCTCTGCCTACCTAGCTGAACCTCAGCTGTGGGAATCTGTTGCTGGACTCAAAGCGCCAGAGTCCACCATAGTCTAGTGGTGATGCAGGTGTGGAAGGATGTCTAGCACCACCGCAGTCCTCCTGACCGCTCCCTCCTTTGACCACATCTCACAGAAAATCACACTAAAATTTTGTCTTGTAACTCAGCACCCTCTTAAGTGATATTTGTTAAAACTGTTACCATTTTCAGAATGGCATTGACATATGTCTCCTTAAATAAGATTCCAATAGCAACTGACTCATGTTTCAGAAACGACAAAGTTCACAGAGAAGAGAGGAAGAGCAAGGAGGGGCATTTTATAATTTATCCTAGGAACAAGTGCCCAAAACTTCTCAAAATGCTTAAATCAGGAAACTCAACACAAAGAGAACTTGTATTTAATCGTGACTGTGGACAAGCTTTGGCATTTCATGTGTGGTTTGTCCCAATGTTTCATGAGAGTAAACAGATAAATACTCAGGGACTTGGTTCAGGGGAGGCCATTCCATTGGGGTGGGGGGATATCTGGAGGGGCATCAGGGTTCAGGTATGGGACCCCACTCACCCACCATGCTGGATTTTTCAGAACAGTCCTGATTTCAAATATCCAGTCTAGTTGTACAAACAATGTTTCAACACTTCCTCATCCAAACTGCAAACCCTGGACACTGGGTGTCTGTATAGCCCTTCACCAGATAGATCAGAAAGGAGCTTCTCAAGATTTTCTGAGAATCCTCCAAGAGTCTGCAGACAATATCCCCTTCTGTCTGGCAGGAGTCGGGAGCGTACTAAGGCAGAAGGTTCTAGAAAGCGCCCACACCAACAGAAGGTGGGCAGAGGATTATGTTATGGGACAAGGCTTATCCAATGAGGTAGGAAACTGGGAGAGACAGTGGGCATCAGAAAATGCAGCCACAGACAACTCCAATGGGGCTGCCTACTAGAGCCACTAAAAGCCTCTTTGTGGTCAGCTGGGATTAAGTCACTGCCAGTGTGAAGTACTAGACTGTCAAATAGGCACCCACAGAGTTTCCGCATCGTGTCCCCCAGGTACCCAGGGGTCTAAGAGGACCTTGTAGAAGGGTGAGCCTCCCCCGGCTCTTCCTTTATGGACTGCTTATCCAAGGCCTTGATCTTGGCGTTGTCTGTGCTATCACAGTCCATCTTTCTTAGTCATGAATTTGATGCTTTTATCATCTGAGTGAAAAGCCCCTATTTTTGGAGGTGCTCTTCTGGGCTTTGTCATCCCTCCTAATCTGTGCAGCTGCTTCACGACTAGGTAAGAGGCAAATCTGCCTTCCATCCATTTTGTCAGGGGCTCGCCCTGCTGGAAAGTTTTCACCAGCCACTGCCACCTAGAAATTCTCCAGTCTGCACGTGCCACACAGTTAGCAACTCTCCAGCCCTAGCATCCAACAGGTATTAGAGGCTTTGAGTAGTTGTTAAAGGCATCGATCCATCATCCCCTGGCCACAGCCCAGCAGACAGGGGAACCTACCCTGGAGAAAAAAATGGAATCTTGCTGTGTGTCCTACAGACAACAAATCCAGTCTTCCCGTGAATGGGGGGCTCACACAGCTCACTGCGTCCCTCCACCCAGAACGTCCTTTTCAACATGAGCTCAGTCACACCCCAATAGTCCCACCTTCACTTTGGCACCTGGACAATACCTTACAGGATTCCTAAACACCCTCTGCGGTGCAAAAAGTGAAAGAGAAAAAAGGAGTGGCTTTCAAATAAGGATCTGTGGGTTGCCATCAAGAGATCCATAAACATGCTGAAGTTTTTGTGTAATGATTTTTTTTTCTTTCTTTCTGCAAATATGACTTTCATCAGTTCTCGTAGGACTCCATGACCCAAGTGAAGTTAAACCTCCACTCGTGCAAGTTATATTCCAATCACTTAGGAATCACCCTCTGGTGCAATATGGAAAATACACCATTTTCCTGTGCCCAAACTGGAAAACCACTGGCAGGAGCCTTTTGGGGTAACCAAAACCAGAATCCCATAAACTTCCAGTTCTGTTAACTTCCCTTCTCAGGCGTATACCCCCCATCTCCCCATGAATACTGCTGTGCCTGACTCACCAAGTCTCTACTCACTACCCCTACATTCTGGTGACCCAGCTGAAGGTCCCAGAGTTTATCACTGGGGAAGCATCTGTCCCCGTGGACACCATGGCCAACTTTGGTACCTACTTCCACCAGGAAGGGACACACCAGAAGAGCAGTTTCTGGGGTTCTCCCTTCCCCACCTCCAGTACACCTTTCCATCCGGGGATCCAGGAAGTGTCTGTTGTGATCTACCAGTAGGAAGGCACCCAAAGGTTGGGGAAGGGGCTTCTGCCTTGTCCCTGAACACTTATTTTTAAAAGCAAATAAGTGCCCCTGTGCATCCCTCTGTAGCGGGCAGGTAGAAAGTCATTGCAAGCAAGAGCACACGACTAGTGGTTCAGCCAGACCACTCTCCTCCTTGGTCCTGCCAGGAATTATCTGACTATGCATTTCCCACTGTGGCTCTTGATTTCATCAGGGACCTGGTTCAAGCCGTCAATCATCTTCTTTGACTTAATGACTTACTTAGCTCTTGCCTTCCATGTTGCCTCAGTTCTGTCCCCTGTCAAGAGTGAATGTATTAATAATGCTTTGGCTATATAGAGCTTCCCTTTACAGCCTAGCTACTCTCTCCCTCACTTCCCAATTCTCATGTCCTCAGATATACCTAAGAAAGTTGCTGGAAGTGCTCTCACTAGCAGTTTTTCAGATGTTTGGACTCTTTCAGAGGAGAGAAGGTCATTTCAACCTTGGCTCCAGGAAGTAAAATTGCCCCCATTTGCTATTTGAAATTTCTAAAAGCAAGAAACTGAGCACTGTGTTGAAGCATTCTTTTCCCTTGCCCCTGATAAAAGGTGGAGCCTTAGCCTTTACAAGACAGATGTTCAGATGCTTCCTCGACATCTTGAGTGAAGCGATAATCAGGCATGGCCTTCCTCCCTCCCTGAATTCTCCAGACTGCCCAGCTGGCTGCATCTCATTCCGACAGTTACTTCTTTACCAGATTGCTTTGGTGGCTCAGGACGACTGGCAGGAGATATTTTCTGGCCCCGTAGAGTTGCCCTACAGGACTACTTCCAGCCTTATCCCAAAGAGCAAGGGGGACACTGCAGCCACCGCCTGCCAAACTCTGTCCCTGGTCCTGAGCTGAACATTCCCTGGAGGCCCCTCAGTCTTTCTTTCCTTCTTGGAAACCACCCAAAACTAGATCCATCTGGATGTGAGTTCCTAGATAAACTGGAGAACGTTGTTGGGATCGGATTGGAAAATGATCTTTTTGGCCAGGTGCCCTTTGACCCTCTTCTCTAGGGTTCACCCGCCCCATGGAGTGATGAGCTTGGGCCCCCATTCCTGCTTCCCCATCCCCAGGGAGGCAGATATCTGAGAAGGAGAGGGCAGGTGGGTCCTCTCCAATTCTGTCTCTGCTCTGCTGGACAGCATCCTGCCACCCGCCTTCCCCACCCTGTCTCTTTCTAGCCCCTTTGGCGCTACTCATCCTCTCATTTTCTTACCACTTCCTCCTCCTTGGTCAGAATCCAAGAGCAGATCCAGATACGTTTGGAAAGAAAAAGGGGAAAGTGCTGAGTAAAGGAAGGGAGAGAATAAGAGTGAGCATACCCAACCTGTCTTTTTACTCCGCTGCTGGGAACACAGGCACTTTGGGATTTTTATTTTTTATTTTATTTATTTTTTTTTGTCTTTTTGCCTTTATGTAGAGCCGCACCTGTGGCATATGGAGGTTCCCAGGCTAGGGGTCTAACAGGAGCTGTAGCTGCCGGCCTTCGCCACAGCCACAGCAACGCGGGATCCGAGCCGCGTCTGCGACCTTCACCACAGCTCACTGCAACGCCGGATCCTTAACCCACTGAGCAAGGCCAGGGATCGAACCCGCAACCCCACGGTTCCTAGTCAGATTCGTTAGCCACTGAGCCACGACGGGAACTCCCACTTTGGGATTTTTAGAATGAAGGTGTGAAAGATCACTGTAAATCCAGACTGCTGAGTGGATTTGTGGAAGCACAAATTCTGAAAAATTCACTTGGTTCCAAACTTATACAGATTTAGACTGATGCAGCTGGAGCCTGTGTCTTAACGTTCTAGCATTTTCTGGGTAGGAAAGCTGAGCATCAAAATGCCAAGGGTCCTCTCAACAGTGACAGAGCCCTTCTTCACCGAGAGACCGTGAGAAACCCAAGCAGCCTTTTGCCAGTGCCTAATAGTCAAGGATTTCTTTTTCTTTATAAACCTAAATAGCTATGTTTGTCCCCATAAAATCTAGCAAACGATTACTAAACACCTCCTGAATAAGAACACTGTGGGGCAGTCTGTGTAGGCAGAACAAAATAGGAGATTTGGTAGGAACTGGGTCTTTTAAAAGAGTCTGAGAAAGAATAAAGAGGCAGAATGCTGATATCCTTAAAACAGTCTAACCCATGAGCTGCAGGCAGCAACCCAATCCATGTATTTGCTTCTCGGGACATACATGTAGTGTTCCATGAACTGATATGAAACAGCATATGTGCTATCTGCTGCAGAGAGTTAAGGGAAAGTCCTCACTTAGCCCGAGATTTGATTTTTAACCATTTGTACCTCTGACAGAATGGGTTCAACAATCATTCTGTTTCCGTTCAGAAGCTCTGTTTGTTAATTACCCACCATAAAAAGACAATGCGAACCACTCTTGATTTTGGCCTTTCCCGGTCAATACCTGGTAGTTTCCAGCAGGGGTTGCCATTGGACATCTTACCAAACTCTAGATGAAGCGGCCTCTTCACCCTGGGAGGATGGGTGGGGGTGAGAGGGTCTGGCTTCCAGTGGTTAAGTTATGAAATAGTGGAAAAAGCAAGGCTACTCCAGAAGAAGACCAGTCAGAGATGCAGAGGAAGACAAGGCCACAAAGAAGAAAAGCAAATCCAAAACTCTAAAGCGGCCCTTCATTCTTTCCTTTCCTCTCCCCAGAGGAGGTCGTCACCAGGGCTCTGTCCTCACAGAGCACATGATATGTGAGGAGACATTTCAGCCCCTAACGACGGGAGGGTATCCAGTGATACAGGAGGCAGAAAGGAGGCAGTGTCGGGGTTGGACAATCTGAAGCCCGAGGAACAAAAGGAGCCTCCTATAGAGGAGGGTTGCAATTATAAAGGGAAGGCTGCTGTGTTTCCAAGTCCTTTTTCCTACGTGTCAATGACTCGCCCAAGGTCATGTTGGCCTAAAGTCTTGAATCACCAATTCCATGAAATTTCCCAAGTTTTCTATCCAATATATCACCACCCCTGAACTCTCCTCTGCGGGACAGATGTAGGAAGTAGATCCAGTAGGTAGGAGGTAGGAAGCAAATCCAGTAGAAAACCCAGCACAAGCAATTCACAGGCTCCTTCATTCCTGAGAGAGCCTGGACCTCGGTATGTGCCCACTCCTCCAGCCCCTGTAATACTTTCACTCTATCATACCCACTCTCTCAGCATTGGAGTAAGGAAAAGATTTTTCTTTAAAACAATCAGGAGTCAAAACTCCTTCTGCCTTTTAGGATCATGTCTCTGTTGAGATGCAGATCATGTCTCTGTTGAGATGTCCGTTTGATGGGCCTCTCGGGTTGTAAGAAGTGAGGCCACTGAGCTAGTCTAGATGCGTGCAGATTAAGCCAAAGAGAGCTAAATTGCTTTGCTTAGTTAATAAAGCAACCAGAATTTTGGAGCCATCTGCAGATGCCACCAGGAAGGAGGGCTAGGACCTTGGAAGAAATGAGAAGTGTAATTAGCAGCAATGGGGCGGGGGTGAGAGGGGCAGGCCTAGGGAGAGATGTGACCAGCCAAAAAGCCCCCATAAACCCGGGAGAGCAAGGGAATTTTGATTCGTATTCTAGGTAGTGCTAAAATCTCTTCCACAAACCCCAAACCTTTGGATATACGAAGAGAAGGAGCTATGTTTCGTCCTCGGGTGACAAGAGCCAAAAAAAGTTTTGTAAGAGGCCAGGAAGAGTGAAAGAGGAAATTCAGTAGGATCTAGGAAGATGAAGAAGGGAGAGAACCAAAGAAAGTCTAGGCTCACAGAAAATCCTTGGATATATTTGGGAGGACACGCGATCTCCCTGCATGGGGACACCAACTTGGCGATTTGGTTGCTGGGGAAATGGCCCTGCTCTGTGAAAACAGAAAATGAAGGCCCCTGCATTGCAGCAGAAGACAGGTCGACTCAGAGCCTTTCCCCTGCCCACTTTACCCAGGACTTTCTCAGTCACCCTCCTGTCCCCTGCTCAGTAGAGTCAGTTACCCTCAGGCTTAGCCAGAAGCCTGCTCTGTTTATTCCATTTCTCTAAGGCTGAGTTGGTCTCTCCCTCATCACTAGCACTTGTCCCTGTATCTTTTCTTTGCCTAGACATCCTTATTTCTGAGAAGCACCCGCATCGAGATTCTGTGCCTGACTTTCGGGTTCACATGGAGACAATTCTCTCTTCTCCCCTTCCTTCCCTCATTCCATTCCGATAGTAACTCATCAAAACCAGAGCAGAGAGGCCCGGCCCCGCTGCCCTGCCCCTTTTACAGCCATCCTGTTCAATGCAGTTCAATCATAGGGACTCTCATTGCCATGGACATCCTGTCTTCCCCCAGATTTATTTGGAGGTGAAAACACAGAAGAAAGCCAGTCATAAAATGTCTAATGCTGACTTTCTTTTAGACTTTGTAGGGGAGGGGATTACCGAAGCAGTCATCCATTTTGCCATTCTAAAGCTCTGTCCCCCCGAGTATGTGACAGTTGGGCCCCCTAATGACTGCAGACTGGCTGATGCCAAGAGTCACTAACTCCAGGCAATTTTATTACTCTTTAAAGGGAGGTATATACTACTTTTATTTCCAGTTTTGTTACATATTTTCTCCCTCTGGCTATGTCCTGAATCCATTCCCTAAGGCTGTCATTTCTAAACATTCCACTCTATTTAGGCAGGACAGAGCCCGCAGGGGTCAGGGCAGAAAACACGATAAGAAGTGTCAGTAAAAACCGTAAAGCCCTATGTAGCTCTACCGAAAATCTGATTCTGCAAAATGTCTGTTCACTTTCCTCCGCCCCACAACCTGGCATGCTATTTTAACCTCCCCAGTCAGGACACAGAAGCAACGTAAGGGTGTGCAAAAATACCCTTACTGTCGGGTCAGCTTGACCAGGACTCTGCCACTCACTTGCTATGTTTACCTTGGGCAAGTCCATCTGTTTTCTTTGCGCATCAGTTTCTGCATCTGTAAAATGGAAATAATTATTCTCACTGGCAAAGTTCTCAGAAGAATTCTATCATGTATGTCAAGGATGGAGTGTCAAAGAGTGGATCTTTCATGAAGATGACTGCTTTCCTTCACCTCCCTCCCTCTTCTCAGCGGACCAGACTGCACCCCATTATCCTTTGACATGAGGGTCATTTGCTAAATTTGAGGAGGGAGGCGTTGGGAAGCAAGTTTGCCTTCTCTTCACCTCCAAAATGCCACATTCAACTCCATCCTTGGATGTGTAAGGAGATGTCTTTAAGCCTTCAAATGCCTGAAATTGATACATGAGTTTATCTTCTGGGAGGTGAAAGCTTATCCTCCACTAGCCATGCTTTCTGGGGCACTTGGGTTTCCAATGAGCTTCTGATGTCGTCAGGACTCCCTGGCGTCAGACCACCATGATGCTTTTGTCTGTGCCAGCTGAGCTGGGTCATTACCTCCTCCTGGAGGGAAAGCAAGCTCACAAAGATACCAAGTCCTTTCTTCAGTCTTTGGACAGTAGACCTTCAGGTGGGCTGAGTACAAGTACAAGTTTAGACCTCTGCGAAGCCCTGGGAAGTTTAAGAGGTCATGAAAATGGGGAGAGAGTGAAGTTGCTCATGGAAGCAACCAATCATATATTGAGGAATACTGGACTAGGCTTTTCTTAGGCAAATATGGCACATGTTAACATCAACCCAGCTGAATGCGAATGCTCTGTGTAAGGAACATATATATGTCAATTCAGCAAGTGTTTACTGAGCACCTGTTTTTCTTGGGTCACCTGAGGGGTAAGGGGGACATAAAAATGGATCAAACAAGGTTCCCATCCTCATGGAGTTCCTAGGCTCTTAGGGGAAACAAACACCTAAGTAAATAATAATAGCAACAGAACTAAATGTATCAATCAAGTAGCAGAAAACAAAGTTCAGAAAGTTTTCCCAGAAGAAGAAACATCTGAACTCACCCATAAAATGGGGAATGGAGTTTTCTACGAGGCAGATAATTTCAGGTAAAAAGAAAGAAAGTGCAAGGTCCTAGCTGGTGAAACAGCAGTACAAATCTGGAAAGTGTCAGAACATTGGTAAAGCTGAAGCCTGGGAGACAAGGGGAGCAGCAGAAGCACAGGAGGCTGGGGCCACTGGGTGAGAGCAGAGACTGGGTCCCAAAGGTGATGGGGAACCCCAGAGAACAGAAGGGGTTAGCACCATGGCTCACCACTTCAGCAGCCGTCTGAAGACTGAGCCAAGGGGTGACCAGGGACCACTGTCCCTTCTGTGTGGTTCATGCTTCAGAAAAGGAAAGTTGGTGAAAAATGCCCAGAGTCACTCTCCTCTGTAACACTGACAACTTTGATCCTCAGAAAGTGGGGCGGGGGTCTCTCTTGTTGACCATTCATAATCGGGAAGCGTTTCTATAGAGGATGGGAGGGTGGGTATATGAAACGCCCTCTTTCTAAAGCTTTGACTGGAGAGTGTTCCCAATAACTTTGTGAAACTAATATCTAAATAACTCAGGGAATGCCCAGGTGGTCAAGGCAACATGGTACCCATCTACCTGTGTTTCGGTTCAATATGAGTCCAAAGGAATCTGCTGAGAAGGCTCTTCAGGTGGTGGGGGGTGGGGTGGGGTAAGGGGAGACAGGCCTGTCCTGGCCTCTGGGGTGTACCAAGCTCACTAGGATCAACCTCTGTGGAATCGCTGAACTTAACTAAAAATCAGGAGGAGAGTGGACCAGAAAAATAGCTTTTTTATTTCCAAGGTCTGTTTATCTGCACTTGCGTGGGGAAAAGCAGAGCTAGAGGGTGATTTCAAATTCACAGAAATAGGTCTTAATGGGAAGTGCTATCTTCAAAGAGATGGGGTTGGGGTGGGGGGAGATGAAAAGAGAGAGAAACCAAGCCCTCTGCCGGAGGGGAAGGGTGCCGGGAGAGGCCTGGGAAGAGGAGGGAGGAAGCATCCCAAGTGCAGAGGTCAAGTTCTTTACACCCCTTGAGTTCACTTAGAGTGGAATATTGTTACCAACTCAAGGAGGCAAGTGTGAGGTGGTCAACACCTGGAAGACAGGAAAGAACTTCTCTCTCCCTAAGTCCAAAGGACCCCCGAGGTGGGCCTCTGCTTTCTCTCTTCCTCTGCTCACTGTAGTGAATGTTCCGTGCTGTCAACATTAATTCCTTTTTTCCCCTCTTCAGGGTTAAAGAGGCCCTAGTGGTCCGTACACATTGGAGAATCCATCCAACTTGACAGGGCTTCTTGCCACCCCCACCCCCACCCCACAGCCAGCACCACCACAAGACAGCTTGGCAGACTTGCCTGGGGGCTTAGTCCTATGTTTCTGCTCTTATAATGGAGCTTCTGCTGGCAGGGATCTTCCAACAGGTTTCCCCTATGCCCACCTTCCCCTAAGAGGGCAGAAACCCCATATGGAAATATGTGACCTTATGGAAATGTGTGTCTAGGTGTACAGGTATATATATAATTACTATACCTGGACCACTGGCAGCTTACTGGAAACTGAGGCCCTCATATCCTGTTGTTCCAGATGCTTCAGTTATGGCACTGGGCAACTTCTACACATAAGGACTCAGTCCCAGGTGTCATTAGGAACAACAAGAAATTAATAGCTTGGCCCTGTTTATTAGGGTCTCACGATTTAGCTCTACAGATGTTCCTCCGGTTGTGAAATATCTAGGGGCCAATTTCCCCATACCTAAATTGTTCCTTAAGGCACCAACTACGGTTTCAGAGCTGTGTAAAACTATGTACTTCTCAAGCAGACACAAAGTAGTCTTGAGGATCCATGTAAATCAAGGCTAAAGAGGAAGGAGGGAGGGGTGGCAGAGGGGAGACTCTTGCTTTGAGTCCCATGTTTCTAAATCATTAGGAATCTTCCTTAATCAGCTCACATTATGTCTGTGCTTTGTGTGTTATTGGTCATCCCCAGCTACTCACATGCATCTCATTATTGCATTCTCATCACAATTGGAGATTATAGTTCAGGAGAAGATACAGGTCATTTTGAGAACGTAAGAAAGAAAACACAGAGATCCTAATTCATTTTGTGGCCAGCAGGGCTGATCAAAAGGCTTTAAACACATTCCCGTCTTTATGATGTCAAGTGATTCCCAAGACTTTGGGGTGGCTTCTATGAAAGCAAAGCCAAAGAAATGTATCCTGAGGGTTTTTCAACAACTTAGGGGAAAACTGACTTGTTATTGCTTTAAGCAGAGATGTGTCCATACACATAAGCATATTCCAAGTATGTGCACCTAAACATGTTATCAAGTGACTAAAGCCTGTAAGAAATACCAACTGGGAAATGCCCACTTGTGTCAGGAAGCTTCATGCGCTGGGGTGCAAGACCACATGGAAGAGCTGAGTCTTGAGTAAGGTGGGATGGGACTTACAAGGGGAAGAAAAAACAAGGAGGCCCCTATCAGATGAGGAAGCTGGCCAAAGATTTCTGCAGAACCAGAGGAGCTGGTCTGCAGATGTGAATAGACCCACTTGGATGCAAGATTAATGTGGGTGAGCACCATGAAATAAGAGTGGACAGACAGGGTGGGGCCATGACAGGCAGGGCCAAGGACTCTGGTTTCTCCAATGAGAAGCTAACAGTCACTCCCTGGGGGATATTTATGATAGCAATTGTGCTCCCAAAATGTTCACTAGCATATCCTACAATCATATAGTCCCAAACTTTCAGCATCACCTATAGACCCTTTTCCAGAGTGAATGCAGGCAGCAAGAGTGGGCTACTCCTTTTACAAAGAGATAAGGAGGAGCTAATTATTTTCTTTGGCTAGTTTCCTTCTCTCTTCCATATTAATTTACCCATTTAGGTATGCACACATATTCGCCTATGAATTCATCAGGGACTTCTAGAGGCAGATGGAGGGCAAGAGGTTAAGATAACTGAGAATCTTGGAACAAGAAAATATCTGGAGCCTCAAATCACTTTCAGAAATGACTGAGTCAAGTGTGTGCAGTCCTAATGAGATACAAACACAAGAAAGCAAGTGACCATTCAGTCATATCATTTCCCAATGGAAATGGAATTAAATGAACTTCAATCCTCCTGGAACGAAGAGGATTCCAGTTCTCCAGTTCTCTCTTTCATCAGACCCATAACTCCATTTCTTAGAGGAGTGAAACTATATAGGGTGCAGCCATTAAAAAATCATATAGAAATTACTTATCACATATTTAATATGAGAAAATGTAATGCCTTGCTAAATGCAAAAGTACAGTATGGTAACATTTTTGTAAAGGCAATACAAATATTGTATGCACTTAATACATTCATATGTATATACATTCATATGTCAATCCCAGGGGGAGAGAAACTGTAAACCAAAATATTAAATGATTCTTGCATGGAGGTGACTGCAGGTGATTTTTTATTGCTTCTCTTTCTCTTAATATCACTCAAGTTTAATATTTAGCATGTAATTTTAAACTAAGAAGGAACTTTTTTTTAATTGCATAGATTAGAGTTTTGATTGGAAGAGATGCTTTTGATTGGAAGAGAGTCCTTTGTCTTTCTCTTTCTAAGCAATTTGATGCTAGCAAGAGTCAAAAGAAGTCCCTAGTTGACTCAAACCTGTTACCAGTCTTCCACTACTTGCCAGTGCAGGTATTTTTTTTAGTGTGTCTGAGAGATAAAGAATCTAGGCATTTCTACAAGTGATTAAACCAGTGGTAAGGAAAGTGATTGGTGCCCACAGAGAAAGACAAATGATAATTCAAAATATGTTAATCCAAGGTTTTTGCACACCTTTCACCTGCGAGGACTATCTGAGTTTATGGCTGCCAAAGTGATGTAGGTTTCACTTAGATGATGGTTCACTTGTTGCTCACTTTCCAAGCAGTTGCAATGAATTCATCTCCCCATGCTACTACACAATGCAGAAAAGAAGGGCTTCTTGGTGAAAGGCAGCTCAGTCTCCATGCTGGACCATCCTTACCCAGGCCCCGAGTAGGAGACCACAGACAGATAATAATGTCCCACCTGCAGCCCAAATGCCACAAAACACATTATTTCTCTTCATGGCTTCCTTACACTGCTGTTCAAAATGAATCTGCTAGTTATGTAATAAGACTTATCAAAACAAGTTTCTGCTTCTTCCTTAGTACTTATCCCTAAAACCCACTCATAATTACCATTATCGGGCATCATTTTGCATTTGTAAGTCTTAGGGTGGAAACTAGAGCTGTTGTACATGTTTTCTACCTACATAGTTTTCTCTCCTTGGAATGCAGTGCCATCGAAGCTCACAAGAGATTGGCAGCAGTATGACGGACTGGGACACCAAACTGAGGGGACAAATTCCCATAAAGCTAGTACCTCCAAAAGGTACCTCCAATATCCCTTTGTCCTTCAACAGACTCCCCCCTGAACTCCATTTCTCTCCCTTTCTGAATTAAATAACAAAAACTAAGCAGCAAACTTTTGGCCTTTCCAACTTTGGCATGTTCTGGATCCCTTTGGTTGAGATAATTCATTAAAACCAATTTTCTATGTTAGTGATTCAAGATAAGCAAAATTTACTCCAGTGGTAAAAGGCTCACCCCAACCAGGGAATGTTATGAAGGAAGTCCAGTGCCCTGAACATTCGGCAAAATGTGGGAGGAAGGCACAGGAGAGACAGGAAGAGACATAGAGTGAGGGACATGTCCACCGTCCTTCCAGAAGCTCAAAGAGCTGTAAAAAGTGGCCTAGCACATCCTTTATGGAAAAAACAACAACAAAAAAAATAGACACCAAAATAACTCCAGAACTAGCACCAGAACTGATCTGCAACAGAGCTACAGAGCTACTGATTCTCTTAACTACTTTCTCTTGGAATCCCAAATGGAGGGATTCTCAGGAAGAGCAGAAAAGGGGACCATACCTATTGCCAGTCTCTCTGCAGGTGACTTGGGCCTGCTGAAGGCATTAGGAAACCAATAATGAGGCTCTTTCTGCATTCAACACTAGAAATGCAATTAGACAATGAATTACGGGGCAGAATGGGTTACGGTAACGAGACCCATTCATTCCTAATTTCCAAAGTTTTACGATTGATAGGACATTACAGGATTTACGTGAATTAAGTATGCCTGGAAAGGATATATTTACTTCCTTCCGAATGAAGCATTTGCACCTGCTCTTTCTCTGAGTCTATCAAAGATGCCCAACCCCCTAGGGTATCCGTTTCCATGCAATGGATAAGGATGCAACAGTTGTGCTCAGATGTCCCCATCCATAGTGGGTGGAGGGTAGAAGGGATCAAACACACAGACTCTCAGACTCACAGAGGACTTTTCCAAGTCCAACTTCCAGTTGAAGGAATATTCTACCAGACCAGGAAAGGGGAGGGGTTATTTATGGCTGTATCACAGAAGCTTCCATACAGTCTGGATGGAGTGGATTCTGCTCAGCCTGAATTCAGAACTCATTTACATTTTCTTTGCTTTTCCAATTTGCAAGCTTTCAAGAAAAAGAAGGAAACCAAAGGGGGAAATTTTCACATACTGCCTCTGCAGTGACTGCTTATATAAAAAAAAAAGATTAAAAAAATTCTTTTTAAAAAACCCAGCAGATTCCTGAAAGAGGTGCAGAAACTGAGAATCCAGCTACGAATCATAGTCCCAGGAACAGGATGGGGGACCAAGGCAAGGGCCAAACAACAGTTCCCCATGGCAGATAAGGAGCAGACCTCTGGTCCCTACGTGAAAGACTGTGCTTTCACTTAAGGGAATTCTTTTCCTTGCCCCCTGTTGCCATCACCAGAAGCAAAAGCTTGGACCTGCCCAGCTGGGCAAGAAGCTAAGAATTAAGGTTGAGGGAAGTATTATCAGCTATGTAAGGTCTATAACTTCCTATAATTGTCAGGGTGACCTTTTTCAAAAGCTACTCAATGTCATTAAAGGAAGAGAAGACAAATAAAGGGACACATACTCAGAATCCCTAAATACCAGGGAAAGGAAAAGTGTTTGAGATGCCCTTCCCTCCACTATCAAAAGGTTTCTGGGGCCAAGTGGCCTTATACCAGCCCTTCAGCCTCATTGATCCTGTTCTCCCCTCCTTGCCACCCATCCAATCTTCTCCTTCATGGCCTCTCTTCCTATTCTGGAAGAACTCACAGTGAGACTCATAGGAATACTTCCCCTGCCCGTTCGGACATCCTCAATGTCCTAGCCCCTTCTCTTCCAGCCCCATCTGGCCTATTTCCAATCTTGGACCGGTCCAAACATTCTTCCCTGACTTCGCTTCTACCCCTGTGCTGCTGAGCACTGCTTGACAAAGTCACCGGGCAGGGGCTGCAGCCTCTTCTGGGATCTTAGTGTCTGGTAACAACCCTGTCCTGTATCCCACCACGGCTATTCCAAACCTTCACAGCTCTTACAAAGTCCCCACCACATCCCCCACTTCCTGCTCTTAGCCGATCGGCTTGCCTCCCCCTTGGCCAAGGAAAATAAAGCCCTTAAGAGTGTCAGCCCAGCCCCTCTCTGCCAATGATCGTGTCCAAATCTGCATCCATCCTCACTCCATCTCCTTCAGAGGACATTTTCTATTCTTATGTCCAAGGCAATCCCACCACAAGTGCCCTGCCTGCATCCAGTCTCTCCCCTCTTCCCAGCCCAAGATCCTCCCCAGGGCTTCCTTGCACCCCTGTGTTCTCAACCTCTCTCATCAGGTTCATTTCGTATGGTTTCAAAAGACACCCCATGGCCCACCATACTTGTGTAAGCAGCAGAGGTCTCCACTGGCCTTCCTTCTTCTCTTGCAACAGCTCCATCTTCCCTGCCGTGCTCCTCAAATCAACTATGCGTGCTCCTTTCACTGCCTCCTTTAGCACACCACAGCCCAGACCCCCACTGCTCCACCCTTGAAAAAGTTCTGGCAAAATTTTAGGCACCTCCTAGACAACAGAGAGAGGCTGGGTGGACACCTTTTGGAGCTTTTCGTAGGTACACATTCTGCTGCTGCTTTCTCCCTTAGCCCGCCTTAGCCTGCTCTGGCTTCTGTGATCCCCCCTCTTCTGTCTCTGCCCCACCTCCTTTGCTTTACTAATTTCTCTTGGTTTCGATTCCTCCTTTGGCGTGCCCCAAAGGTTCTAGTCTTTTCACTCCACATGCTTAATAGAGGGCTCTTACCTACACCCATGGCCTTATCTCATGGATGGACAAGTAGATTCAGAGTAACCTGAGTCCTTTCCTAAGCATCTCCTGGTCTGAGTTTTCTAAGGAACCCACAGGTACCTCATAGTTCCTGGCTGAGTCTTCCTTTCTCATGATTTCCAAGTACAAAGAAAGACCCACTGAATCCGGCTGGCTTCAAATGAGGAATGGTCTCACCAAGCGAGAAAAGCTGAAGATGCAAGAGAGAGGAGGCAGGTCTCCACAAAATCAGGAGAAAACAGGATTATTGAGGGTGCAAGTAGAGGACTTAGCTTTGGAAAGAAGAGTTGTTCTTCTGAGAAAGAGAACTTAGTATTTATTGAGTGCCACCTGTAAGCGCCAACAAGCTAAGCATTTGGCTCATCTTATATCCATAATCATCTTATGAGATAAGGATTATTGTTCCTGGTTTATAGAAGAGGAAAGACATGCCAAACAAGGTTCGTTAATTTGCCCAAGGTCACAAAGCTAGTAAGTGCCAAAGTCAAGACTCAAACAAACTGGCTCTCTCCAAAGTTATTCCAAAGGTGTGAGAGAAATGAAGCAAGGATCCCAGTGAGAAAGAAAATTGAGAAGTCTGACAAGCTTCTGAATATGAACAGAAATAGAAAGGAAAAAGCATATCAAAAATTTTCTTCAGGAGTTCCCTTCGTGGCTCAGTGGTTAACGAATCCGACTAAGAACCATGAGGTTGCGGGTTCGATCCCTGGCCTTGCTCAGTGGGTTAAGGATCCGGCATTGCCGTGAGCTGTGGTGAAGGTTGCAGACACAGCTCGGATCCCGCGTTGCTGTGGCTGTGGCGAAGGCCGGCAGCTACAGCTCCTGTTAGACCCCTAGCCTGGGAACCTCCATATGCCGCTGGTGCGGCTCTACATAAAGGCAAAAAGACAAAAAAAAAAAAAATTTCTTCAGCACAAAGCCTTGGTAGAATATTTTCCTATGCCTTCCCATTTCCCAATCTCCCTTTCTCCAAAAAAAAAAATCCAATAATCAAGCACAATAGTATTTCCCTTCCAAATGATTTTTTTTAATGTAATATGTCTCATTTGTGGTCTTTTATTATATTGAATTTTCAGTGGAAAACAGAGAACAGAGATGCTTTGTCCTTCATCTGGTGACTTTTGACTCTTTCATCCTCCAATCTTATCTTTCCTTCCCCCATCCCTTATGGTGATAAATTTTGTACAATGCAATTTACTTTGGGTCTTGGCACCCTGGGCATTCAACACTTAATAGATATTCACTAAGATCTTGGAATATTTTCCTGAGGTTTAATCTTAGTCACTGCCTTCCACTCTCATCAAGGACTTTTTTTTTTTTACTTTTTAAAAGTTAAAATCTATAATTTTATTGGGCTCTTTTTGGGGGTGATGAGTAAGAAATTGTCTCCTTGGCTTTTTCTTTCTTACTATGATTTTCTTGGCTTTTCTAAATTGACTAGGATTTTCCTCTCAACCAAGAGTGATCCCTTCCTCTTTTGCTTAGTTCTGGAAAGGGATTGCAAAAACTGACAAGAACTACATTGGGTGGTTGGCAGATATATATGGTGTGCGTGTGTGCACGCTGACCTATTGAGGGTGGGCTGAGGGCGTTGCCTCTGAGGAAATGACCATTGAAAACCACTTCTCTTGCAAAACTGTCTTCCCCCAGGTGAATTAAAAGCTAATAAGCCAGATACTGTCTTTAAATATTATAGTGAGAAAGGGAAGGTGATCTTGACCAATGGTAGCAAAATCACGACGGCAGTTCAATGGCTTAAGTTTGACTTCTAAATTTAGCTTCAGGAGTTCCCGTCGTGGCGCAGTGGGTAACGAATCCGACCAAGAACCATGAGGTTGCGGGTTCGATCCCTGGCCTTGCTCAGTGGGTTAAGGATCCGGCGTTGCCGTGAGCTGTGGTGTAGGTCGCAGACGCGGCTCGGATCCTGCGTTGCTGTGGCTGCGGCACAGGCCAGTGGCCACAGCTCCTGTTAGACCCCTAGCCTGGGAACCTCCACATGCCGCGGGTGCGGCCCTAAACCCGCGGCCATAAAATGACAAAAAGGCAAAAAAAAAGAAAAAATAAATAAATTTGGCTTCAGTTAGCTGTTCTGTGAACACCTCTGCAATGCAAGAGTAGTTCGAAAATTATTTAACGAAAGGACACTATGTTGATACCCTTACTTCTTTCTCTTTGCCTAACAGGCACATCCAACTAGACTCAGGATTTTAGTGTTCGACAGTGCAGGAACAAACAATCCTTGTACACCTATAGGTCTTGTTCACCCACAAAGTTACCTAGAAAATCCATCCACATTTGTGCCAGCTCCACAAAGGAGCTCTTCTTCTTGAGCTTGTACTAGAGACCAGATTACCAATCCCCTGGAAAATCTTTGGCCCCAATTCCTCATGAAATTCATATTGAAAAATGGAGCAAACCCCATAAAAACCACATGTATGGGGGGGGGAAATGATGAAAGTTGAAGCAAGTAGATCTTAACCTTGAGATTCAAGGTGTCGTCCGATAAGCACAGAGAGAAGACTGTGCTGTGTCTCTTACATGCTGCAACTGTGGAGAAGAGCAGCCCAAAGGACAGTTTAACTGAACGGAACCCTGGCAAAGGCAAGATGCCACAGCAACAGTCTCAGGGGAGGGTCTTGGGGGAGCTCGAGACTCTGATTGCTCTCACATTCCAAGTGAACACAAGTCTCTTCTTCCATGGTCACTATTTGTTTTCTTACTCATCTCCCTCATGATTATAAGCCACTTAACCTCAACACCCTAGTCCAAGCTGCAGGCATATTAGGAAGACAATGAATACGGGAGAACGGAAGGGAAAGAGGATGGAGGGTGGTAGGAGGATGGAGGGAGAAGAGGGTAAGACAACTGGAAAGCCGACATACAGATACAGATGAAACAAGAGCTTAAAAATGACATGCAGGTGTCAAGTAGACAGACCCAGAAAATTTGGTGCCATTTCTGAAAAAGGCAATGGGCTCAGCTCAGTGGAGAAAAGGTCCAAAATATTTCTAGTGATCAAGACAAGAAGGGAAAGCCTAAGGATGGGGACAGATTGTGTCCCCTATTCTCTGTTCCCCTGAAAGCCACAGCTAGAAGTGAGCTCAAAGTCTGGCAAACAGGTGTTGCCTAAAAAACACGTAGAATGAATGTGAAGTTCATTTTCTAAGGCTGTTTCCAGCTCTGACATTATGGGACTTGGCCTTTAAGGATCTCCTATTTCAGACAAATCCCTATGATGCTCCTATTCTTGGGCCTAGCAAAACAGAGAAGGATAAAACTGTGTTTTTGGAGGACAGAGAAAAGTAGAGGCAAAAGCTTGACCTTGGGAAGTTAACCTCACTGGTGCAGCTGGGGGACTACCCGGCTTGCTGACTGAACTACTGTTTTCTCCAAGACCATTCTGCCCCTTGATGGCAGCAGGCACTGTGTTAGGAGAAGAGCCAAGGTTCAGAAGCTACTCCTGATCACCCATTTGAACGGGCTGCATTGTAGAACTCTGGTCCACATTTTCCCCACGCTGGAGTCGTCCTCCATAACCTAATTAGGAGGAGAGCTACTTCCTGACTTCAGGCATATTCCACCCTCTTCATTCTTTTCCCTTCTGTTCTTACTAAAGATGCTCAGCCTGGCTGGCACTTCTTAAGGATGAATGATTGAAGAAAACTGCTCTGGGCCCTAACACTCAGGCCGCAGTGGGAAGAATTACCAGTGTGAGCTTTTGCCTGTATTTGTGAAAGGCAGTCAGTCAGTCAGTATAGAAGGAAAGAAGAAAGGAACGGAGTAGATGGGAGTTCCCGTTGTGGCTCAGAGAAAATGAACCCGAATAGTATCCTTGAGGATGCAGGCTTGATCCCTGGCCTCGCTCAGTGGGTTAAGGATTTGGCGACACGGCTCAGATCTGGCATTGTTGCGGCTGTGGCTGTGGCCACAGCTACAGTTCCTATTCGACCTATACCCTGGGAACTTCCATATGCTGCAGGTGTGGCCCTAAAAAAGGCCAAAAAAGGGGGGGGGAGGAAGGGAGGAGTAGAAAGAGGGAGGGAAGAAGAAGCAAAGGAAGATGGGAAGGGAGCGAGGAAGGCAGGAAGGAGGAAGGAAGAGCACATACACAGGTGACACAGATACGGATGAAAAAAAAAAAAGCTGCAATGTGAAGCAGCCCCTGTCTCAAATCCATGGCTAAAAAACCCAGAAATTTTTGTTGAATTAGTTTCTGAATCAAATTTCTAAATAACTAGTTTCTGGGTCTCGGTGCTACCACTTTCTAGCTGAATGAAGAAGTCCCATTAACTGGATGGCCCAACGTGTGAACTCTTGTTTTTCCTAAACTCAAAGGACCGGACCGGAAGGACTTTATAAACCCTTCAGCGTGGTTCTGGGTTTGTGTTCCTAGACAAAGTTTTAGTGGGACCCTTCTGGGAGGCCTGGCTCTTCCTCACAAACCATTGGGGCTCCCCCCACAGCCTGGAGATAAAGTCCAAGTTCCTCAACGTGGTATTTGAGGCCTCGTGGGCCTGGCTCCCCCTTGCCCCCATCTGGTCTTTCCATTCTAGCAGTGCTTGTCTGTCCTTGAACCCACCTCCACCTGCACGTCTCTGTACCTTTGCATGGTTCTGGTCTCCCAGGAACACTCATCTCTTCCCTGTCCCCAGGCCAAGAGCTACTCACTCAGGCCTCTTCCTGAAGCCTGCCATGACCTGGCTGCCAGGTGGTGGGCGGCACCCCCCTCCTTCCGGGCATGACTCTTTCATTGCCCTGGCCACATGCTACGACATTTGTTGTCACCCCTACTAGACGGCGAGGCCCTTTGAGCAGAAACAATGTCTCGCCTCTATCACTGGACCTCTGCCTTAGAGCCTTATACCCAGCACACAGCAGGCGTCCAATAAATGTTCATTGGGTGAAGGGATGAATGAATGAACGATCATCTTCTCCTCACACTTGAAACCCAGATCCCATAAAAGATTGAAAACTAAGTTTGAAGCCCCTCTATTTGTCACTCCCTCCCTGTCCTCTCGGTAGGTGCATATTTTGTGCCACTTTCTCCCTTAACCTCTCTCATTTCTCCCTTATTCCCCTTTGTCACTTTAATGGCATGCCAGCTCCCAGCCGCTGAGCAGCTTATGAGGCCGGAAGCCCAGCAAGGGTGACCCAACCACAAAGTATCAACTCCCAGAGGGGGCCTGGGTCAGCTGGGGGCGGGGGCATTGGGAGGCAGCAGAGGCCTTCCTGCCCTCTATTCCTGGGGACTCAAAGTTGGTGCCAGGAGAGAGTGCCTCCCGTTTTGAGTGAACCAAGGAAAGCCTGGGGTCTGGCATGGGTGCCACATCAGGAATCCTGTATTCCAGTCTGGACCCCTCCCCACTCATGCTGGAAATGGGCAGCTAGCAGCTGGAGGGCCATCTGGCAGGATTCCAACACAGGGGACCAGGGCTCCATGTTCCCTGCCCCTTATACCGGTAGGTCTCAGTCCTTGAACACAGTTTGGGGAAACTGCAGTGGGTTTTGACTGGGTGGGGCTGGGATTCGACCCACTGTCTCATCTGCCTTCCTGTTCTCCACAGGGGGACTGGGAGGGGGGCTGGGGGCAATCTAAAGCCCTGGAGAGCCCTGGTCCTGGCCCCGCCCGAGGGAAGGCTGGGTCTTCTCCTCCGCTGGGTTTTTTCAGGGTCCAGTCTTCCAATAAGAAAGTGAAAATTAGAGTTACAGAGAAAGACAGTTGCCAAAACAGCACAGTGACCTAGGTGACTGCTCCCTGTTACTCAGGGCAGCGTGGCCACAACAGGCTCGATGGCAACGCTTCCAGTGTGCTGGCCACGAGCGCCTCCTTGGGCCTTCACTTGGATGCAGGTAGTGAAACACCAGCCCCAGGACCTTCTGGAATCCCGCAGCTTACCTGCCAGTTTGAATGTTGGCATAAGCTCTCAGATCCCCCAGAAGAAGAGGAGAAGCATGAGTACTGCGTGAGAAAGTCACTCTCGGACTCTGAGGAGGATTTGAGAGACACTTGAGGGGCTGGAGCCCCACAGGGCAGCTGGGGGAAGGGGCAGGGCCAGCGGACTATTGTTTTGTGGCTACTGCTACTATTCTAAGCCCCGGCGGAACGGGTGGTTTCCCATAGCTTTGTTGCATTCAGAACCACTGGACTCAGATGACTCCCAAGGGGAAATTTGGGAGCAAAGAGAAACAACGACTCTGGACTCAGGAAG
>PVHT021183632.1:1368782-1392871 GCA_004024745.2 Catagonus wagneri
CTGGCCTGGGGATCCGGGGTGGGGGGGTGGGGGGGGGCAGGGAGGCAGGTTCTGTGCACAGCTCAGCTCCCTTTGGGTCCTTTTTTAATGGCTTCGGGCCACCTCTTCTTGCTTCAAATCTTTTCTGAGATCATTTTTTCTGGAACATCGCACCTGTTCAGGGCCTGGCCTTCCTGAAGCCCGAGGCTACTATTAGCTTCCTGACCAGCCTCTGTGCCTTGGAGAGGGTGGGGTGACCCCTCAGCCTCAGTGGCCGGGAGGTTTGCTTCTCCCCCCTCACTCTGAACTCTTGACACCCTGGAATAGGGCCCTTTGTCCCACCGTATGCAGAACGAACGAGCGCCCCGAGCGCCCCAGTGGGGAAGCAGAGCCCCTGGCCCCACCGCCCAGATGAGACACACTTTGCAGGCACTCCCTCGCTGGGTCTCGCTCTTCCCTCCTTCCCTTTTTCACTCCCCTCCCCAGGCTAGCGAGTCCTTTTTTTTGCCCCCGCCCTCCAGAATAGATACAATTATTTTGCCTGTTTGTTTCTGGAAGACATCTTTGCCTGTCTCCCCCTCCTTTTCCCCTTGACCAGTTTTCATTATTCTGTTGTTCGTCCCCCAAAGACTCAGACATAGGAGGAAAGAAAAAGGCCGGGAGATGCTAGGCTCTTTCTGCTTTCGACCCTTCACAGCCTTCTCGTGCTTGAATTGGGGGGGGGGGCATGCAGGGGATGGGGTACCCAGCGGGCAGACCAAGGAGAGGAAAGGGAAAAATTTGAGGGAGAAAAAATGTTTACACTGCAGAAGATTCATCCAGCCACATCTGTCATATGCAGTCAGTTTTTGGTGATCAGTTATTTCCTCTAGGAGCTCCTTAAAGTCCTGGGGAGAGGGGGGCACGGGGAAGTGGGACACGTCCCACTCTTCTCCTTGACACACACACACATAAGTCCTCAAGTCGGCTGGAAATCAGTCCTGGATCCCAGATCCCACAGCGCTGAGCTAGTGACCGGAGACAGCCCAGGGCGGTGGAGAATACGTGGGGTTTGGTGGGTCTGGAGTTCACTTCTGTGACCTGGTTTGGCCGTGGCGTGGTCTGGCTCCCTCTCACCCCACGGGGGACCCCCGGTTCTGTTCCGTTCCCCCTCCTCTGTCCCTGAGGGAGGAGGCACACTCTGCTCATAAGCCCCACCCTCCCACCTGCCAAGGCCCGAAGGGGACAGAGAGCAAGAGCTCGGCCGATCCTGTTCCTTGCATCCCGCACCGTGTCCTCTGAAAGACGGTCTGGTCCAAGGCACTGCACAGATACAAAGTGTTCTAGCAGAGAAATCTTCTGCAAACTTTTTGTTCCTGCCTGAGAAAGGAGATGATTCTGATTCAAACCAAGAAGGACATGGGGGGGAAGTTCAGGTGTGCAAACAAGAGCGAAGCCCTTTATTTTCTGTAAATCAGTATCTTCTCAGTTTCAAGATCCATCCCACTAGGAACGCAGGCGGTTCTGCTTTGGTTGATGGGGACCCACCCCGCAGGCTGCCCACAGCACACTTGGCCCTTCCATGGGGCTGCCCCAGGGGCTCCCCTGTCGAAGCCCATCACAGCGTGTCCCGTCCCCTCTGTGCAGGACCCCAGACTTCCCTCTGCTCTGTCCCCAGCCGAAGGGAGTCTCTCTTTGACTCTGGGAAGCCCCTTTCCCCTCTAAGTCATTGTGCTTCCAGTCAAATAAAATTCTCCTGTGGGCGAGAAATCCTCCCTCCAGGCAATGGAGCCAGAACCTGGGTGCGGCTTGATGTGAAACGGGGTGGGGGGAACACGGGCAGAGGGAGCGAAGCTGCTAGGCTGTGTGCTCCTCAGTCACCCTTCAGAAGGAGTTACACGTCCTATTGTAACCAGGGGCAGGTAGAGCTTGTTTTCTGTTCGTCTTTTAAGTTTGGCTTAGCATTTGTGATTTATTTCAGTCATTTGAAAGCATTCCTCTCTCAGCAGAAAATGTCTTACCACAAAGGAATCCCAAGCGAGGATTCGTTGCTGGTAACCTTGGGACGAACGGATCAGTCTCAAATATCATTATGCAGAATTACTATTGGGAACCATTCATGTCGCCCCACCTCGATCCCTAACCATTCCTCCTACGCCCTCTTTAGGAGGCTGCCTCCTACAGAAAGCCTGCTCTGTCACCATACATGCGATCCTCAAGCTCTCTAAATTCCTAGCACTTTCATAATAATTCCTTGTCCTTTCGGACAGAATCACATCGAGTCCTGTCATCTCTCTTCCTCCAGCCCAGGAGGACCGACCGCCCCCGAGCACACTGCACGGGGCTACCTACTACAGCACGGGGTCTTTGATGGCAGGGACCGGGACGCCGCCATGCCTGTCACTCTCCCAGGGTCTGACACAGAGCAGGGCACCATAAATATTTGTTAGATGAGTGCATGGATGGATTGGATGGATGGACGGATGGATGGACAGGTGGATTGTACAGTCTTAACCAATTACCATCACCATCAGCTATTTCTCTTCCCACTCCCTCCACAACAGTTCAGTGGAGAAACTGTTTCAAAATCACATTCACTCGTGAAAACAAAGGAATGGCCCATTACTTTTCTTCTTTCTATGGAATCAGACAATGAAAGAACAATGGTCTTTAAGGCATAGATTATTTTTCTGAATAAAATATTATAGCTTAGGGCCACAAATTATGCCAACATTATATGTCTTTCTGTTTTATACGTTTGCATCTTATGCTGTTGATTCCAGAATGATGGAGTTCTCCTAGTTCTTTTCAAAACAAACTTCTGTCTTACTGAAGCCTTGCACTTGTTCTTTGCCTCAAGTGTCTGCAAATGATTCAAAAGTGCCACTGATATAGGCAGTTTCTAGATAACAGATTACGAGATCTTAAGACATTTTAATGTCATCACGTTCCAGGTGAGAAAAAACCTTTTATTTATCCTGAATGATTCCAAGTGAGGTATCCTCAAATGACCTTTACAATTCATTTAATAAACATAACTCTTTCAGATGGATTGTGAGAGACTTTTTAATATGCTTTTTTAATTAAAGTATAGTTGATGTGCAATGTTGTGCCAATTTCTGCTGTACAGCAAAAGGACCCAGGAGACTTTTTTTTTTTAAGTTTTAGATTCTTATGATGTGTTTTGAAATGGATTTCTTAGAATGAGTCATACACGAAGGTAATGGATGCGTGTTGACTTGTGTACCGTCTCAGAGTCACACAGCCACGTGTGACTAGCATTTTAAAACCGGAATAGTTTTGTGTTGAGGTGTTTGCACTACCCTGGTTCCTGTGGTTGATACAAATTCATAGAAGCGAGGAGCTGAAAGTTGCCATTGGGTCATTGTTCTGTCGCTAGATCTCTTCCAGGATATTTTCCATTTGCCTTGACCACTACCCTTTGCCCAGGGCTCCCCTTCCTACCTCCCCCGCAGCTCACCCCAGATTTGGGTTCTCTTCCTCTGCTCCTACTCTTCCGCAGAGGCCCTTACTCAGCACCAAGGCTGGATCTGTTAGTGATCCAACAAAAATCTTTTGATCTCCTACTGCTGGCCAGGCCCTGACGGGTCCGTGAAACTGAGGAGGGGAAGAGATCTCCACATAGGGGCTCTCGCTGTGGGGAAGACAGACCATCACCAAAACAGAGCGACCGTTTTTACCAGGGAACCAGTAGAAGGCCACATAATCCAGTCCAGGAGGGGCAAGGACGTTTCTAGAAAACTGATCCCCACGGCATAGTTCCCAAGAATTAGAGCACCCACAAGAACACTTCTGGGATTCTCAGGACTAACTGGTGAGGAATTTGAGGGGCAGGAGCCCCACAGAACAGCAAGGCAGAGTCAGAGGGTTGCCATTTTATAACTGTTGGTATGATTCGCTCCTACGAGGCCAAGCAGAAAGCCCTTTCCCATGAGAATATTCTATCTAGGTGTACTTTGGGGTTTTCTAAGAAATGCAAGTCCATTTACTATCATTTGGGAAAACTCTTAATCTTCAGCAAGGGTATCTTATGACCTTGCCCCTGTTCTCTGGGTGACTAACGCTACTAATACCAAATACCGTACCCTCATGAGAGAAGGAGAGTGAAAGAGTGAGTGATGTCTTAGTATTATTCTGAAAATAGTTCTGGCCTCATGGACACCATGAAAGAATCTCTTGGATATAAAAAAGTCATCAAACAATAGTTTGAGAACTACTAACCCTGAGAGCCTTTAAATAGATTCTGAGAATGCGCCTGGGTTAACAGGGAAGGAATTCTATGATTAAGGTATCTGCCTTGGGCAAAAGAAGTAAGGGGTGGTGGTACATTTGTCACAGATCTGACATCCCTGCAGGACACAATTTCATACTTCCTACGGTCATGGACATTCAAAACTGTATCTGTAGCAATAAGGTTCATTGTAAAATTCCATTATCTATACACCTAAATGAGAGCTATCCATCAAAGTAGTCATCTTTGCAGTCTAGTTATTTTAACTATCACTGTGATTAAAATTTGGAGTTCTGGAGTTCCCAGTATGGCACAATGGGTTAAGACCCTGACTCTAGCAGCTTGGGTTGCTGCAGAGGCTAGGGTTCAATCCCTGTCCCAGAACAGTGGGTTAAAAGGATCCAGCTCTGCTACAGCTGTGGCATAAGCCACAGCTGCGGCTCAGATTCAGTCCCTATTCCAGGAACCTCCATATGATGCAGCCATTAAAAAAAAAAAAAAAAAGGAGCTGTTTGTAAACCCAAAATACAAATCAAATTCATTACTTTCTAGGCACACTTGATTTTGACCAAGAGGACTCTCAGGAATTGGAAAAATTACTTATTCCATGAGTGGAGTCTTGGGTCCAAATGACTTCCAATTCATGAAAAGAAAAAAATCTGCCTTGAAGGGTACAAACATGTTATCAAGAATGGTATCGAAATTATTCCATCAGTAATTTGAGTCTCTGTATTATGTGGGACACAGTGCCTAGTGTTGGGAATGGAAATGAAAGGCCTAGTTCCTGTCCTGAGGAGCTTCTCATCTGTATCAAACAGACAAGGAATCCAGCCTTTAAATCCAGCAGAGTGGAACGAATTGGAGACAATTAACTCACTTGGTTGGGGGAGAATTCCCAGAGGGACTTCTCCAGCTCAGTACTGAAAGACTTGAAGGAGCCAAATGGTCGCAGGATGGAGGAGGTGGCACTTAAGTGAGGAGAACTTTCCAAAGGGACAGGATCTGCAAAAAGCTGGGGACAGAAGAAGTAAGCATGGACCACTGGGGAGAGTGCAAGAAATCCAGAATGGTGGCTGCAGAGACTGATGTTCAATGAGACAGACGTGCATGCAGGTCCTGATAGACCAGCGCTTTGGGGTTTTAAATCCTGAAAGCCGAGGAAATCCACAGGCCAATTTGCATTTTGGAAAGATCACTTTGTATTCCCACCATGTGCCATGCACTGTGCCAAGCCCATGAGAGCAATAAAAATAGGAACCAGATCTGTCCCTGCCCAGCCCATGACCAGCAATTGCATTGGGTTAGCCTGAGGACAGTTCATGGCCTTGGCTACTGTGCCAGCCACTTGGCTTTGCTCGGTCCTGCAGCCAGGAGCTCACCCAAGACTTGACGGCACATCTCTCTCAGAAACAGGGAGGGAGACACAGTGCAGACAAGTCAGAAAGAATCATACCACATTTACTAGAAAAGTGCTAAAGGCACATGACCCATGAAACTGCTTGATCTGGTGAAAGAAACTCAGGTGTAGAGCCTATTCACTTGGGCTGGAAGTTTCTTATTCTCCCTGATCCTCAGACTCTTCATCTATGAGATGAAGAAACCCAGCTTGCTTCATCTGGTAGACTAAACAGCATGTTTGTAAACTGCCTGGCAGAGCACCTGGTACATAACAGGTGCTCAGAAACGGTGGGCATTTTATCTCTACCCATTACAACAGCCCATGGATGCATTGCAAAACAGCAAAATCAAATACAACTGGAAATATTGGCACCCAAGGAGTTGTCCATTTTACATGGGCAGACTTGTCACAATGTCTAATTCAGTGCTTCACCTAGAAAATGTGTCATGCTGTCCACCTGCCCCCCAGCTACATGCAATCAGGATCAGATAAAAAAATATGGAGGTGAAAGTAAAAGTGCAATAATCACACTGGGTGAAGATTCCTCTTCTTGGGTTGCTGCGGGCTCCTCCATCTGTAAGACCATGAGTTTGCATAGGCTCTGCCTTGATGAATGCCTGTGAGTGTCCAGCTAGGCAAGAAGCCTGTCCCCTGAAGACTCGTGGTCCTGAGTGTACCACCCAACCCAGTCACTGTGAACCACATTTGGCCCCACAAAAGAAAGGAAAACAGGAGAGACGTTGGATTGGGTCTTCCAGAAGGTCTTTGTTGCAATTTTCTCCATCATTGAAAAAAAAAATTACATCATCAAATAAAGACAATAGCAGCACAGCTTATTGAAATGTTACAAGCAAAGTTGCTTTTGTACTTTTCCTAAGAACATTACGAAATTCCCTCCTCCCCCCACCCCGCATTATTTTCTGTAAAATGCCTTTGTTTTTAAAGCACCATGAAATTCTACAGAGAGAAATATAGGTAAGACACCTTCACACGTGGGTTTACCATTGTTAAGGGGTCCCCTGCCTGTTACTCTGGGATGGGTAAGAAGCCAGAGACTGGCACGTGGGTTGGTTTGCATATCACTTCTAGGCACCACTGCACCTTCTCCCTTCAAGCTCAGCGCCCTGATGGCAGAGGGGAGGTTTCTCAGTTGTCCTTGGCAGCACAGGACTGCTGTATGGATAGAGAGGGAATGCTCACAGGGAGGGGGCTCGGTAATGCACAGGGAAATATTTGAGATTTTTCACTTTAAGAACCAAGAACAGAAAGATTCCAAATCTCTTAGCCACCTGCAGAAATGATCACTTTCAGTAAAATCAGGGACATCTTTTATTTTTCCTCACTGCCACTGCACTGATGTCACATGACTTAGGGACTATGGGAGGACAGGTTTATAAGGACTGTGGGCCGAATGGTGAAGGGCAACGTAGCTGGTTCCTCGTGCAAGGACGGGGGGGGTGTGGGGGTGGATTTATTTACAGCACGCTATTCCAGAGTTTCCAGACACAGAATTCACAGCGTCCACAACACCAAATTAAAGTCATCTTTGTTTTAGAGAGTTGCCATTTTTATTTTTTAAGGCCATTACTAACTAACTCTTACGCTCTACCATGGAGAGCTCCCTCTGCTCACACAGCCACTGCCTTTGCACATAATAGCATCATAACAGTGAGAAAGACTAACCCCCATTTGAAACATTAGTGGGATGCAGGGAGCAGAGGCATGAAATGCAATACTGCCTTTCTTTACATTTTTTTAAGAGAATCTCTACATGTCTGTTTTCCTATTGTTCAGAAGCCACAATCCATACACACTGGAGGGTATTACATTCTTATCCAGTACAGAGTAAAAATCTACTCTCTCCAAATTCTGGCCATATTTTCACAAACCCTCAAAGCCAAGCATACAAATATATGAGCAGAGATGACTGAGCAAGGAAATATGATCCCAGAGGGAGGTGAGGGGTGGTGTGCCAACACCTAGCACAACTAAGACTTTCAACAGGAGCGGTTCCCATAGAAGCCAGGCAGCCATCTCCTCTGTGTGCGTGCGTGTGCATGTGCTTGCATGCATGTGTGCGTGTGTGCAGGTGGGTGGGGGTCGACGTAAGAAATACCTATCTAGAGTATATGAATTCGTAAATCAGAGGGGACATTTACTATAATTGACTGCAAATGGCAATAGCTTAAAACTCTTTAGTCTTAACACCATGCAAAAGAAAATGCCCCTGTGGCCCAGGTCCCCCAGGGGACAGTGTGCTGTCAAGGAGAACAGAGTGAGCTTATGTAGGACACTGTCATAATCTGGACACCAGGCTCCCAAATACATCTCGTATCCATCAATCACCCGGGAACAAATCCCAAAGGGCAAGAGACTGAGCTCTTGTCTTTGCCTAAAATAAGTGGGGCCCATTACAAAGTATTTACAAATCCAACTAGTAGCATTCTTAGCAAATTTCATTAAGTCATGGACCAGAAAATGTTTGGTCAGAGAACTGCTGAACTAAAAGGAACCTTGACAATGATCTGTGTTCAACTCCCTTGATGTGCAGTGATGTAGCAAGGGGACTGAAAGGCCCAAGGTCACAGGCTGGGACTGGGGAACACAGACAAATAGCCCCAGTCACCTTAGCTATAGGTCAGGGACCCTCCTGCCTAGGTATACATGAGGGCCCTTCTGCCAAAGTGCTAAAGGCTTAGAGTCACTGCTGGGTTAGGCCTGGGCATTGAGCTGAAGTCTCTCCAAATCGTTCCTGGGCTCTCACCGGTAAACCTCCAGATCTATGGTGGAGGGAAAATTTCCATGTCTGATTACCAGGAGAAACAAAGGACACCGAAGATACCGCCCTGTGCCCTGTGTACAAAATCAAGATGTTTCCTCCAGGCGTGTGGTGGAGTGGGGAGGGCAGCTGGAAGGGCAGGGCTGTGCCACACTTGGCCTCATCCTCTCGAACTCTATTTGGCCCCATGTAAAAAAGGTAACTTTCAAGCAACTCCAAAACCCCCAATCTTAGTGGTACACACGCAGTGGAGTCCAGTCTCTCGTGCCCTCTCAGCGCCTGCTCTGAGCACATTATAGTCGGTCAGATTCTTTGCCCACAGATCTAAGGGATCAATCTCCACGCAGGGAGGGCTCTTCCTGATTTTTTCATCAGGGCCTTGGCCCCATCGGTACACCAGAGAACTCCCAGCTAAGGGCTATTTTTTTTTTTTTGTCTTTTTGCCTTATCTAGGGCCGCACCAGCGGCATATGGAGGTTCCCAGGCTAGGGGTCTAACAGGAGCTGTAGCTGCCGGCCTTCGCCACAGCCCCAGCAACACGGGATCCGAGCCGCGTCTGCGACCTACACCACAGCTCACGGTAACGCCAGATCCTTAACCCACTGAGCGAGGCCAGGGATCGAACCCACAACTTCATGTTTCCTAGTCGGATTCGTTAACCACTGAGCCACGACGGGAACTCCCAGCTAAGGGCTATTTTTGATCCCTCTGCATTACTGTGATTTGACTGGTCTGGGCGAGCGTCTATGCACGCACCCACAACCCTGTTCCGTTTGGCTGACTGTGCAGCTTAGAGCTTTGCCTTGTTTTGTTCCAGCTGGAGGCCGAGTTCCTGCAAGATAAGCAAATAAAGTGCAAAAGCGCGCTTTCAAAGGGTATATTTAACAATACAGAAGGGGTGCCATGTACAGCACTCCCCAAACTAAAAGCAGAATAATGTCCAGGAAGCGTCTGCAAGGTAACACGTTAGGCCAAGTTTATGCAAAGACCTCACACCATCTTGGTAGAATAGATCTTCTCCCCACCTCTGTAATCTGTGTCCATGAAACAAAAAAGACAAATGTGGGTGCACGCGCACACACACACACACACACATTCACACAGGGTGCATGACACAGACGCTGTAGCCAAGTCGAAAGTAGACTTTGGTAAGATAGACTTTGAATACCAGCTCTACCACCTTCTTGCTGTGTGCTCTTAGGTAAGACACTTAGCTTCCCTGAGCCTCTGTGTCATCATCTGTGTAATGGGTTTGCAAACACTTCCTGCAGAGTAGAGTGTTGCTGTGAGGTTTCAGTGAGCCCACAGCCATAAAGTGCCTAATCTAGTGCCTGGCCCATGGAAGCCACCGGATAAAGGACAGGGAAGCCCCTTGGCCAGATTTGGCAATAGGGTCTAGAATTTTAACCCAATGCTATAAGGAAGGTACCAAGGAACAGAGGGTGGAAACCCAAATAAACGAGTTTTTCCTTGGACAGTTTAATCAGGAAAGTTTTTAACTTGTCGGAATAAGAAAGCCCCAGTTATCTACCAGTTTCTTAAAACAGGCTAGAACGAATCCCATACAAAGAACCAATACCCACCCTCGCACATACACTGTTTCCCAAGGGTCTGTTCTCGTGCAGACACAGGGCGCCCCTAGGGAGGCTCAGATCCAGCCCCAGGAAGGCATGACCCAGACCTACCTCGAACAGGAAAGGGCCTCATCAAACTTGACTTTTATTTGGCTCCTTCCCAAAGAAATGGCAGATCTATAACTAGAGTCTAAAATTTGGGGGCCAGAGGGACAAGAGGGGCTGCATGTGCTCCAGACAAGGGAGAGCTTTGCATTTTGGGGAGCTGGGCAGGAATAGGTCTGCCATGGTACCAGAGGTGAAGGATGTGGTGGGCATCATTTTCCCTGGGAGTCAGAAATCATTGGATGGTTCCTGGAAGTCTCTGCTAGTCCTGTGATCTTCTGCTAAGTCCACTCCACGGATCGGTTATGCGACATCCTCAAAAGGTGGCACTGAGCCTAGGAGGCCCATAACCAGCAACTTCCTCGTGTGGCCAGGTCTAACTGCTTAACTGTTGTGGCCCAAATAGCCACGTTTGGGCCAGTACAGTGGCGAGCCAACTCTGAAAAAGGTTGAGGCACACACAGGATGGCTGGCCTAGTACATATTGTTCCTTTTCTGATAAAAATCCACCTAGAACCTTCCTTTCCGAGGACTAGCCATTCCTCCACCACCCTTCATTGGGTGCTCTGCCCTCATGGAACAGTCATAATTGTCACCACGTGTTGGTTACTGCTTGCCTAGAAACAAGCAATCACAGTGGTGTTCCAACTTTAGGGGCTAGCAGGTTTGAGTAAAGAAATGAGCAAGGAGAAGAAGCGATGCTTTCAGAATAAAGGAACACCCAAACATAAAACTGAAATCTTCCAAATACTTCTTTTAAGAATTACATTTTTAAATGGCAATAATGGCACTTAAGCTGCAAGCAACGAAAACAATTCAATCTTCTGGTGCAAGGGTTGGTTGAGGGATTGATTTTCCTTTTGTTTGCAAGATAGCAAGACTAGACCTCATGTCACTATGTCTACCCTAAGACACCCAAAGGGACAAGAAGCCCTGAGATGGAATGATGCCATGGTCCTCCTTGGTATGTCTCAGACATGCAGGACGTCTATTTTTATAAAAACGTAGGGTCCGCTAGACAGAACAGCAAGCCACCGGCATCATGCAAGGCAATAGTTTTGGTATTTTTTCCCCCTCTTATCAAAACAAATTGTAACAGAAGCTCCACTAGAAGAGTGAACATGAACATTTCAAAACCAGTTTATTTTCACCATTGCACCCACTGAGGAAAAACGCATGATTTTTGCCGGTCACCATGCAGCAGCTGAGGTTGAGTTTTCACCAATGCTTGTAAGTTCATTTGCACTACCTGCCCCTGTGAGAAAGACAAAAATGCAGTGGGCTTCTGTCATTGGTTAAGGTAATATCCACAGTGTGATGTGTTTGTGATTTTTTTTTTCTCTTGTAATGAGGAAAGCAATTGCACCTTTTAATACGTGTGCTCTGATCCGCTTCCAACAAATTCCAGGTGCTCTTGAGTTCCAAGGACATTCATTCATTTGGAGCTTAGAAAGACTAGATGTGCACTGAATGGTGTGTATCAAAATTGGAACTCAGAGCGACACCCCCGAATGTCCACTCTTAGCCGAGTTGCAAGTACCAGTTCACCCGCCAACCCGGTCCCCTTCTGTGTGTGCACATATCACTAACGGTAGGTCCAGGAAATGACTCCATTGAAAAGACACACCTGTTCCTTTCAAATGGCTGGTCGAAGGAATAGCTGCCCTTTTCTACCTGCCCCGGCAGGGGCGGTGCTGCACCGGGGCACAGCGTCACCTTGGTCTCGCCCTGGACACCTGTGTCTGCGACCTCCTACGCAAGCGAAGCCTCCCTGGGTGTCCTGCAGTCACGATCGCAACTGAAGTCCTTGTTCTTTGATTCCTTTTGGCAGAGCAAGCTTTCTCAGTCTTTTATGGCACAGTGAACAATATTCTTCGATGCTATGTAATTTCAGACTAACAAGAAGTCTTGTTTAAGGCACGTGTCTCGGGGTGAATATTAAAAACAAAAAACCACAACGGCTCCGTCAAGTCCGGGGTCAGTGTCCTTACCACTTAGTTTCTGTCTTCAAGTAACGCGTTGTTCTCGCGCTCCCTGTCTTTGGCGTCCGTGGGGACCACTCCGTTCTCCATCCCGGCCGGCGGCTGGATGCAGTCAGTCAACACGGCCGTGCTCGAGTGGTCCGAGTTACACACCTTTTCCGTCTCCTCCTCTTTCTTCTCCTCATCCAGGGAGTAGTTCCGGAAAGTCTTGTAGATCTTTTGCACGTCCTCGGGCAAGGTCTTTTTGAGGTCTTTGTTCTTCCTCTTGGTGAGCCTGGAGGTGGACCCGAACTTGTTGATGATGTTGTCCTCGGAGGCCCCCTGCCCGTGTTTGTTCAGCTGCTCGGACCCCTGCAGGCGCAGGTTGTTGGGCCGGTTGTTGATGCTCTCCTGGGACGAGGCCTTGAAGCGGCCGGCGTCCAGCGCGGCGAAGACGGAGCGCTTCTCCGGGGAGAGCATGTCGAGCGAGTGGGCCCTCTGGTCCAGGCCCAGGCGCCGGCGCTCCATGCTGCGGATGGTGGCCGCCCGCTGCAGCTTGTCGTGGATCTCCACGCTCAGCCGCCGCCGCGTCTCCCGAAACTCGGCCGTCACGTTGGCCTTCCACTCGGCCGCATGGGCCTTGATCTCACCCACCTGGCCGGGAGACAGAACCACCACACACTGAGACATTCAACGCCGACCCGGAAGCCCTAGAGCCCGCAGCCCCTGGGTGTCCCCACCAGAAAGAGGCCCGGAGGTGGTGGTGGCACCTGCACCCGGCAGGAGGGGCAGGTGATCCCTCCGCCCAGGCCCTTCCTGCAGCCCAGAGCCCCATCTCAGAAGGGATGGGGACCAGCGAGGGCCGGGAAGCCACATGGAAGCTTGAGATCGGAGGCAGTGACGCAAGGAGAGGCCGATGCCATTCTGAGGGCGAGAGCCTGTCTGGAGTCGGACAGGCCTGAGCTCCTGAGTTTCCACCCCCTCTTAATGGTCTGGCCTCATTCCTCCAACATGACTCTGGGGTAGTCCTGCCTCGCTCACAGTTTTTCATGTTACTGTGTAGTGGACACGCATTTAGCTGGGTCCTGGGCACCAAGCAGATATTCAGCAGATCCTTTGACCTTCCAAGACCTCTGTCTGGAGAGGATGACCCATCTGTCCCAGTCAGCCTGGAAATTACCTGGTTTTAAAATGGAAACGCCTGTGTCCCAGGTACACCCTCAGTCCTGGGCAGAATGCTCAAGTGTCACCCTCTGCCTGGGCCATGCTATGGCCCTGGGCTATCCAGCTTGCCCTGGTTCAAGAAGATCCACCAGGGCACCTGGAGACCAAATTTCCCCGGTCAGCGTGCAGGAAGGGGGCATGTTCTGCCAAAGCCCACAGAGCATACTCCCTTATGGTGAAGTTTTGCGTGGGGATCAGTACCAAATCTCTGGGCTCTTTTTCAGCAGGGCTAATTCATACAAGTCTCGTGCTTTCCTGTACAGATGAGTAACCTGGATTTTTGCATTGAGGCGCATCAGCATTTATGTTGGCGCTCTTTTATTATAGCTGATTTTCAGCAGGTCGGTTAGCTATCTGGAGAATCAGACTGCAGAGTACCTTGACACTGCCTGTGCAAGCCAGGAACACTAAACCACTGCAACCAGGAATGATACTGGAGACGTCTCCATACAGCAGCGCTCTTCCAGGGCCTTCCACACAGAATGACCACATTCTGGGAAGGGAACAGTCACCCTTAAAGAGGCTGTCCCTCTTTCTGTTTCTCCATTTTTTTTTTTTAAGAGTATTGTTGTTACGGTGTTGTGTCAATTTCGGCTATACAGCATAATGACACAATCATAACATATATACACATTCTTTTTCTCATATTATCTTCCATCATGTTCTCTCCCAAGAGACTGGATATAGTTCCCCGTGCTGTACAGTAGGACCTCTTTGCTTATCCATTCTAAATATAATGGTTTGCATCGACCAACCCCAAACTCCTGTTTCTTTGGGTTTTTATCTCTTTCCTTTCTTTGGTGCTTCCCTTCTCTTGACTCACCCTCCTCCTTTCTTATCTCTTTTCCTCTCTTCCCAGAAGAACTATGTGGACATTTCTTTAAATCACAAAATCTACCTTTCTTCTTTATGCCCTCCTGTTCTTGCCTCTTTGTACATTTCGTGCACATTTACATGAAGGAAGAAAGGCTGAGTGCCACCGGCCATAGAGATATGTTTCTATAGATCTAAAAACCAGGAGGGGACATTAGCAGAAAGAACCCCTTGCGTTCACTTCCCCATGGCCAGCCATGGTTCAATGACTTGTCTCATACGGAATTGAGAAAAACGCACTTGCTGATCAAGGGCAATTGCATACCTCCTTCAGCTATGATCTACCTCTGCTGACTATGTCTGGATTTTTTTTCTTTTCAGTGTTTAAAATCTTGTTGTTTACTAGTCTTTCCAGGATCTGTGGGTTGGTAAGTAAGTCACCAGATTTTCTCACCTGCCAAAGAAGGATCCAGAAATAACTGCTATTCCATTTAAGTTGGCATTTAAAACAAAAATCCATTTGATTCAAAGGATTCAAAACGAGGAAGCCTATGAACCCCCCCATTTAGCAGGAAATGGTCTATCCCATAGAAGAGAGACAGGTCATTCTCAGCAAGAGCTAATCTGATTCTAGGAACGTTCATAGAATCTGGAAAGAGGCCTACCTCTTCTTTTGTCTTTTTGGATAGAACCCGTAGCCAATCTCCGATCATACTGAGGACAGCTGCAAAGTAGGCAAGGCCAACAAGGATCCAAAACCACACTAAGGGCTTATACCACTCCCGGTAATTGATGCCAGCGTTTCCCCCTGAAAACAACCAAACGTTACTTTAACCAGGATCTAGCAGACGGTCTTTGTAGAACAAACATATCCCGGCCCATGTAACATAGATGTCGCCCCACTGCCATCTAGCACTTGGCTACTAGGCCTGCTGTATACAAGATGTGACATGGGTGGGAGAACAAGGAAAAGATGTGTCTCTTCCCTAAAGGAGCCCGACCTGTGGCTTGACTCCCCTTGAATCTTGATCACCGACCACAATACTCAGGACAAAAACATGTCGGTGACCAACCTGACCCACCCAGTCTAAACCAGAGCTTGATGAGGGATTAGAGGATGTCTGGTCAGGCCCAGTTGTCAAGTTTTTCTTAAACTGCCTTAAGTTTAATTTTAAAAATATCGTTAAAAAATTATCCCAGATGGCTTGGAACTCTTGGAACCATTTCCTCTTTAAGCACACGTGCATTTACCAAGAGATGAGGAGATGCATGGAAAGAAAATTAGTCTTACTGGGGTCCCCGAGATCGGGACCCAAGCAATAGTGATTTCATGCTAACTGAGGGATGGTGTTTACATGATGCTGATACAAAGGGTCGATGAGACTGAGTAACTGGAATCACCGTGCTTGAAGGAAAAGGGACCTTCAAGGCCAGCTAATCCAATCCCCTTATTTTACAAATAGGGATTACAGTAAAAAATCCATCAAACCAAATTGTCTAGTTGCCTGATTGCATTGATTGGCTGTTCCACTGAGGGACCAGTCATTTATTGCAAGTGATTAGCCTATTTATTCCAGCCCTCTTATGGTGCTGCCGAAAGTAGCCTCAAAACACAGATTCCAAGCCCAGGCTTCTCTCATAAAGAAACGAGGAAGCTCCATGAAATCACTAATGCCAGCCTTGTTCTCACTCTGTGCGCTGTTGTTGCTCCATGAAGCAGGCTGGTGGCCATTTCTAGGACAATGGACATTAGCCCTGTTAATTACGGTCCTATATGGTGAGTGATCACTAGACTTTCCTGCTGGGTCAAGGCTGTAACCTCATCTAGCACCCCTGAATCCACACTGAGCTCTTATGCTATCAAAAAACCTCCCAAAGGCAGCTGCTCAGGCACTGTGGTATCTGGCACTTCTTAGTGTGACCAAACCCACTTTGCAATGCAGCCCACAAGGTCTCCATAGCTACTCCCACCGCTTCTTAAAATCAGCATTCCAAATTTCACTAAAGTTTTCCATGGCAAGTCCCCCTAGTTTGGCTTTAGCTGCTGTGTTTTTCCCTTTCAGGCAACTCTCCCTCTCAGTTTTCTCTAGGATACTGTTGGCGTTTGTGCAACATTAAGTGGTTTTTGAGGTCAATTTCACCTCGGTGCTAAGCAGGAGACCTCTGCAGTTTTCTCCTCAGAGCTATCTGAAAGTAAATATTTACTTTAACAAGTCACCGTCACCCCCCCCAAAAAAATATTGTCACTAGGGCGCGCTAGCGAGCAAGGCAGTAAACACCCTTCCTCCCCGTTCCTTTATCAGCTGCTAGCCTGGAATACAGGACTCAGCGTGTACTCCCAGGCAGGGCTGCAAATTACTTGTAATGTTGTCAGACTGTCCTCAAGTGAGTCAGCTACAAAATAACCCAGCATTTAATACTGTGTGGTGATCAATGTTCCGATTACATTTCTGAGCTGATGTCATGTTAGATGACAGCAACAAGCAGTTCTTGTTAATGTATCTTTTTAAATGATGGGCATCCTTTCGCTCTTAGAGCATTGCCAAGAGGCTGTGGCATGCTTCTACTGTTCCAAGGCATGCAATCCTCACGTTGGTCTACCTAAGCTCTGGAAACTGGTGTAATTCATCACGTGAATTATAAAAGACCCGGGTCTGTGGAGACTTCAGGACAAAGGTAATATGGCTGTGTAATCAGCAGTAAGTAAGGGAAATAAAACAGTGCTCTGCCTGTGACTGCGGAGCTCACAACCTTACTAGGTAAGCAAACATAAGGGCAAGTGGGGTGTGTGCTAAGTGCTCACAGCCCCTGGTGGCTCATAAGAATAATAATACATTTAAGTCCTAAGCAATTTTTTAAAGCTCATATTCCCAGGGTTGTGCCATTTTTGCCCCGGATTAAGAGACCGAACTGAGCAACGATGGGCTGGAAAGCAGGGTTCGCCACTAGTGTCCTTGGAAGACAGTCCTCCAGACAGCCCAGTGTCAGCACGGAGGGCTCTGAAGCACAGCCGCACGCAAATGATGCTCCGGGGAACTTACAGATGCTTGGTGAAATAGATCTAAACTCCAGCTGCAGCCACGTGTATCTACCTGGGATCGGAACCTCAACTGAGTTTCCCCACAGAGCAGCTATGGATGTCGCTAAGGAATTAACCGGACAGCTGTTCCTCTTCCTTTCCTCATTTCCCTGGGTGGTGTGGTTCCAGAGCTTCAGGCCTCCACTCAGATGGTACCAAGTGACTTCTTGCCCAGTCTGAGAAGCTGCAGGCTGAGGACGATTGGTGGGGCCCCACTGCCTCAGGCTCTTTGTAAACAATTTTTAAATCGCCTTGACTTTGCAATTCTTAGTCTTCGGCCAGTAAAAAGAAAAACAATAAATAAAACTGCGATTTCTACAGAGTAGACATCAGTCTTCGTCTTCCCAGTTGGACTAGCTCCAAAGACATTCTTCCAGTTATCTGTATCACAGAATCACCGTGGAGATGACCCAGGTGCCTGTGGACCAACCTTCAACATCCTTTCCAGTTTCCAGGAGAGGAGACCCCTACCCTCTCTAAATGCGTAAGTTCTGATAGAGTTCACTTCTTGGGGTAGAAAGTGATCATCTGTCTGACCAACGAAAACTATTCCATTAGGAAAGAGAAGGATGGCCTTTTTCTATTCCTACCACGCTCAGAAAGCGATCTATGTAAGAAGTCAGATCTCATTTTAATTTTCAAGCTCCCTGTCCCTAAATGAATTTGATGGTTTTCTTTTGCTTCCTTAAGCACAGTTCACAGGCATTTATTTTTACAGTGAAGGCCGTTCTGTTTACACTCATGCAGAATCCATTCTAATATGATATTCCCTTGAGACAGTTTTCAGCTCCTGGTAGTCACCTGAGTCTTAGGTCTGTCATCCAGACATGCCCAGGGCAACTTTTGAGGGGACAGTGGCTCTTACCTCAGCATCAGGAAACTTAATCTGCAGGTCACTGCAGACTAAACTCTCTGCCCATCTCCCCAGAGTTTCATATTTGCCACTTGCTAATATAGCCTTTGTCAGTTGATTCGAGGAGCCTCAGTCCAATTCAGAAGTCCAAAATCCAATGAGAAATTCATTTCACTCGTGCATAATTCATATGATGATAAGGGCAATCTGCACCCTGGCGAAGGAGAGGTGGCTTCCTCTTGAGGCAACAGCGGCTGCTGTTTACCTCATCCAGGACCATGGGTTTGAAACAAACCTGTGCACAGCAGTGGTGACACCGAGCCTCATTTGCTTCTCCCACATCTTTCCCCATGCCTTGGAAAAGCCCTGCCAACAGAATATTCGACGCCCCTCCCCGAGCCCAGGTGACTCTGGGATGCCCAGGGTGCTTACCTGCCACAAAATCACCAAATCCCACTGTGGTGAGAGTGACCACCACAAAGTAAATAGACTCCAGGGCTGTCCACCCCTCGATGTATTTGAAAATGACGGCGGGTATGGTCACAAACACAACACAGCCGGCCAAGATGAACAGGATGGTTGAGATGACCCGGATCTTGGTCTGACTCACTTGCTTTTTCTAAAGAACAGCAAAGGAGAAAGAAAGATGGTCAAGCCAGCTCCATCACCCTGGATTTGGAAGACAGAGGTGGGGGGAAAACGTCAGTGGCTTTGAACCTCTCTTTGCTCGTGGGCAGCTTCATGAGAATCTGATGAAAGCTGTGGATCCTCTCCTAGAAAAACACATGTACAGAGGTTCTCAGGTGGTCGAAGTGGTCCGCGGGTCAAGAAACCCCATTTAGCTCCTGCCTTGAATATCTTTTGAGTAGTTCCCTGACTGCCACGCAAATGCTGGCTCTAACTTCCTCACTAGTGCCAACATGCCATTTCCCAAGGAGGGTTTGATGCCATTTCCCAAGGAGGGTTTGATGCCATTTCTCATGTGGCGTCACTCACCCTCCATCAGGAGGGCACAGGTTTCGAGTTCTTCCCACAGAGGTGGTGGGGATGGATTTTCACCCAGCTTCCCTTGTGGCAACAGGAATATGCTGGGGAAAATGGCTCCCGAGACAGGCCAGCAGGTTTGGATGACAAGAAAGACACAGCCGCCCCCATCCTCATTTGTGATAGACTCCAGTCAAGTGGCTGCCTGTTTCTTCACCCTACTGCCCACTGCTGAGGTTGTACCTTCAGAACACATTTTTCTTCTAAAACCCATGTGTTTGAGCTGGTTCCGTGCTCATCATGTTTGCTGGCCGTATCACCAGCAAGGGGCAGGACAGGAGTTTAAGTTGAATGACAGGGTTGCTGTCTAAAATGCGTTATAGGAGCTTCATCTCATGTCAACTTCTGAAGGAGTCAGTAGTTAGGAAGTGAAAATGCATTTGGAATGGGAATTAAACTGATAATTTGGGCAAAAGAGTTGCGCCCACGGAATCCAGAGGTAGACGGGAGACAGGCTGGTGTGCCCTTGAATGCACTCGAGACAGCACTGGCGTTGCCTCTAAACTGAATCACCCTTTAAGGTCTTCTCAAGGCTTCCGGTCTGCATTGGAGACAGGCGTCAGGGGGCCCCTAGCACCATTGCCCAACCAAAGCCAAATACTGTCATTAATATGTTTCCACATCAGAGTGCCTGGACCTGCGTACCCTGCCTAGCTTGAGTTTCTACAAAAGTACACATTTTAGGGCAAAACCGATACGGAAGTGCTTACCATGTGATCTGTTTTTGAGTCATTGCCTTCCAGTGAATGAGAGGGCAGAGAATCTCCAGAGTACAGACAGAACTTTGCATTCATATGCCTCATTTTACAGATTCAAACACCAGCCAAAAGGGTGTGAGGAATTTGCATAAAATGCTAATGAGGGGCGGAGTCCAGATGAGAATTCTGATGTTAGGAACCCTCAGTCCCCGGTGGGCAGTGACGGAAACCATTTTTCAAGTTACTCAAGAAGTCACCTGTTCAAAGTTGCCAGAGTCTTCCCCTAATGAAAGAAACCAGACTAACCTTCATGAAGAATAGGACACCCTGGAGTTCCCGTTGCAGCACAGCAGAAACGAACCCGACTAGTATCCGGGAGGATGTGGGTTCGATCCCTGGCCTCGCTCAATGGGTTAAGGATCCAGCATTGCTGTGGCTGTGTCTAGCCTGGGAACTTCCATATGCCACAGATGCAGCCCTAAAAGCCAGAAAAAAAAAATGGCCACCCCATTTCCCCTCTGGGAAGGAAGACTGAGAATGAAAACCTGTCACCGGGCGATCTTGTCACTGTCCATGAATTCCTAAGCTTTCATCATAGCAGGGACACCTCAGCCAGGTTTCCCAGGACAGAAATAGTCAAGAGAGACACTGCTATGACCAGCCACTCAGCTCAACCAGGAAACTCTAGCCAAGGAAATGACTAGGTCTCTGAGATGGGAAAATTGAATATGATTCAGTTTCCCTGACTTGTAGAGATAAACATCAGTGCTGCCCCTTCAATGGAAAATGCGCCTCTTCAGCTGGAAGAGGGGTTAGGAGAGGATGGCTGGTCCCCTCTGTAATAATGCCTCAAAACCATCAGATCCCACCTGACTGGGATCTTGGTCCCAGGAATATTCAATATGGCGGAGTGGGTGGTTAAATGACTAGGACTAGCTATAGTGGAGAATATTTATTTGCACAAATCTCAACCCGCACTATTTACACTGCATTTCCTGGATCAGTACATTCCCTATTCATAAAGCTAAAGAAATACAATCCTGAAGTTCCTGTTGTGGCTCAGCGGGACCAGACACTGTCTCGATAAGGATGTAGGTTCGATCCCTGGCTTTGCTCAGTGGGTTTCTGGATCTGATGTTGCCGTGGCTGTGGCGTAGGCCAGAGCTACAGCTCAGATTCTACCTCTGGCCCAGGAACTTCCATATGCCGGCCAGGAAGGAAGGAGGGAAGGAAAGAAGGAAGGAAGGAAAGAAGGAAAGAAGGGAAAGAAATACAGTCCTTTATAAAAAGGAGTCAAGTGCTCCGGCTCCTAAGAGGATGCTTGGTATATAAAATGCGAACAGAAAAAAATAAACTGACTCATGTTTTTGTATAGTTCCCTCCCCATCTCCTCAGAAGAGCCATCTGAAAAAAAAAAAAAAACAGTAACATTGATATTTTTGAAACTACATATGAAAATGCCTTTTTTTCCACAAACGTTACGTATGACAAGATAAATTACCTGAGAACCACAGGGAATGTTTCACTCATTTCATGAATTTCTATATTGGATATTATAAGACTTTGGGGGGCAGGTAAGGCCCCTCTGAATCCAGGAACTTAGTTATAATTAGCCTAGTTCTGTTTGTAGACCTACAAAAATCCAAAGCCCAAAAGGAGACTTTCCGGAGTTCCTGTCGTGGCGCAGTAGTTAACGAATCCGACTAGGAACCATGAGGTTGCGGGTTCGATCCCTGCCCTTGCTCAGTGGGTTAACGATCCGGCGTTACCATGAGCTGTGGTGTAGGCTGCAGACGCGGCTCGGATCCTGTGTTGCTGTGGCTGCGGCGCAGGCCAGTGGCTACAGCTCCGATTAGACCCCTAGCCTGGGAACCTCCACATGCCGCAGGTGCGGCCATAAAATGACAAAAGGCAAAAAAAAAAACCAAAAAAACAAACAAACAAACAATCAAAAAAAAAAACAAAAGGAGACTTTCCCATAGATCATTAAGTTCATCTAATTGCTGGCAGTGGGAATATTATTTTCCCCCGCTATAAATCTTCCTTCTCAAACACATAATGAAATTAAAGTGAATTAAATGTTGGTGGGACACTTGTTAAGCCATAAATTAGGATGTGAACGCAACTGCAGTCCAAATGAGGTTGAGGTTGGCAGAGGAGAGCAGCGAGTGCGTAGGAAGCTGGAGACATTCCCGGGCTCCAGGAAGGGGGCAGAAGGGAAGATGGCACAGGACAGCATTTGTTTGTTAGTGGAGAAGGCGATGTGTAACAAAGGCTCCATCCTAATTGCATTATCTGTTGCCGAGTTTATCTGCACGATAAACATTTCACCGCTGCTCACTGCCCAAGTCAACCAATGTTATCTATCCCCGGGCTGCTTCCTCCAGACACCTAGGGTGATGCTCAGAGAATGCTTGGAGAATTTAATCACCAGAGTATTTTAGGGCCTTATGAAATCAAGTGTTTTGCGTGTATGTGCGGCACACGTTTTGTGTGTGTGTGTGCGTGTGTGTGTGTGTGTGCGTGTGTGTGTGTGTGTGTGTGTGTGTGTGTGTGTATGAAATTGCATATACACCATAAAAGGAAAAAGGTTTTGGCAATATCTGTTATCCCGGATACCCATGTTTTTACTGCCCTCCAGATACTTAAAAAAATTTACATGCTTTAATTGAACATTTAAAACACGCCTTAATTGAACACTTTAAACTGTAGCTTTCAAGATGGAACCACAAACACATCATTCAGTGATCTTTGGGCTTCTTAGTCCCATTAGCTCTGCAATCATTCACTACTATGGTAAAATGGTGTTTAAGAACTTGGTGTCTAGGGACAGGCTGCTTGAGACACAACCCATTCCCACCGCTAAGTGGCTGAATGACCTTGGGCAAGTTTCTCAACTCTGTGCAGCAGTTTCTTCTTCTAAAAATAGAGATCAAAGAATCCACCCCATAGGACTGTTTGGAAGATTAAATAAGTGTGTAAAAGTTTAGAGTTAGCACAAGTTCCTACACCAGACCCACAGTGAGGCCAAACAACCAAAAACTCCCCGAACAAAATTGTAAAGAATTTTAAAAAGCCAGGTGAGGGAGGAGGGGTTCCAGGGGAAGTGATCAGCACGTGGACAATTCTCTGATTGGCTGATGGTAAGGAAACAGGGTGGGGAGGGGAGGATAAACAATTTCAACCCTTAGGCTCCAGGAGGCCCAAGGGCCCTGAGCTCCTGGTCATCAAGTAGTTAACTTCTTTCATTTGGTGGGGGTGGGGGTGGGGTTGGGATTTGTAAAACAACCCTGGGAAGATGCATCAGGTACTGTTATCCCGAGGAGCTAAAGCAGAGGATGAGGAAGGGCTCTGTTCCATTCGCACTGTGCCTGCTAAGGGCTCCATGATCATTAGCCATCATTTTTGATGTAAAATTCAAATCTTTCCTTCGATGTGGACAGCCCAGATTTAATGCTGCCCTTTGCTCCTGAGGAATGTCCCCTCCCGTCCGGTGTAAGGTAATCTTTGTTAGCTCAGGTGGTCACTGCTGGTTTTCCCTTCCTATATACATTATCTCCTATAATTACCTCCTTTTCAATAAGAGAAAAAAAAAAAAGTCCTCATTCTCCTTTGGTTCTTCTGTGCTGACTCTGGATTGAGCTCTCAGAAAGTCTCAGCTCACCATCTTGGAAGCTTTTTTATTTGCCTTTTAATTATTTCCTCCCTAATTTTTCCTCATCCTTCTGAAACTGCCGAGAATTGCCGATAACGCTATGCAGGGTCAGCTGCAAAGGACCCTGAGAGGCAGGGACCTTGCCTCTTCCTTTTGACCTTCTCACCACCGCCTCCCCCACCACTTAGAGAGTCTAGCTGTGTTTCTACAGAGGGGTTGCTAGGCAAAATCCCACTGCTGGAGTTCCCGTCGTGGCTCAGTGGTTAACGAATCCGACTAGGAACCATGAGGTTGCGGGTTCGATCCCTGGCCTTGCTCAGTGGGTTAAGGATCCAGCGTTGCCGTGAGCTGTGGTGTAGGTCGCAGACGCGGCTCGGATCCCGCGTTGCTGTGGCTGTGGCGAAGGCCGGCAGCTACAGCTCCTGTTAGACCCCTAGCCTGGGAACCTCCATATGCTGCGGGTGCAGCCCTAGATAAGGCAAAAAGACAAAAAAAAAAAAAAAATCCCACTGCTAATTTACCCATAAGCAGAGCAACTAGCAGAAAACCTTGTGAGAGCACAGATCTGACTGCGCTACTGCATTATTGGGCTAACAAAACTGTTTTCTGGAAAGAGATGTTTTGATAACAATATTTGGGCAGAAGAGGGAGAATAGTTGTGTATATCTGTCCAAATCTTTTTTTTTTTTTTTTTT
>PVHT021183632.1:1393871-1419225 GCA_004024745.2 Catagonus wagneri
TTTTTTTTTTTTTTTTTTTTGTCTTTTTGCCTATCTAAGGCCGCACTCGCAGCATGTGGAGGTTCCCAGGCTAGGGGTCTAAGAGGAGCTGTAGCCGCCGGCCTACGCCACAGCCACAGCAACGCGGGATCCGAGCCGCATCTGCAACCTACACCACAGCTCATGGCAACGCCAGATCCTTAACCCACTGAGCGAGGCCAGGGATCAAACCTGTAACCTCATGGTTCTTAGATTCGTTAACCACTGAGCCACGAGGGGAATCCATATCTGTCCAAAACTTGTTTTCACACTTTGTTGACTGGAATAGATCATGTAGTCTTTCCGTCTCCTCATGCAGAGTGTTATGCAAAACTATTTCCCGTGTCCGATTGTCACTAATTGTAGGAATTTTTGAGGAACTCAAAACAAGCTTCCTGTAGAGTTCATTTAGTTGTCCAAATCATATCTGCAATTATTCCAAAGAGCAAAATCAGCTTCATAAAACAGGAGGCAAAGGAGCCAGCTCTAAGAGTTCTCCTTCAAGAGACAGATGTATGTGCTAACAATTCTGGAAGTGTTTACGTGTTTCAGACCTGGGAGGGCCAAGCCACGTATCCAGTACTCATCAAGCATAATGTCCTGCCCGTGTTTGTTTCTTCCACAATCTTATTTTAAAGAGCAGTGTATTTCTACTCATTAGTGGGCTACTTCTTTCTTTCTTTTTTATTTTTGCATTTTAGGGCTGCAGGAAGTTCCCAGGCTAGGAGTCCACTCAGAGCTACAGCTGCCAGCCTACGCCACAGCCACAGCAACATGGGATCCAAGCCATGTCTGCAACCTACACCACAGCCCAAGGCAATGCCAGATCCCCGACCCACTGAACAAGGCCAGAGATGGAACCTGCATACTCATGGAGACTAGTTGGATTCGTTTCCAATGCACCACAACGGGAACTCCCAGTGGGCTATTTATTTTTTGATTTTTATCCCTAATATCCATTCTTCTTTTCACTTTTATGTGATTTCTTAGAATTCTGAAGTGAGCAACCCTGCTTGTTGTGTCTGGCTGAGAAACTGCCTATTTGTGGTGATTTTTCAGCCAGGAACGTTGGAGGTTTTATTCAGTAATAACGATACTGCAGTAAAAATCCTAGGACGGGAGCTAGACATTGCAGAGCTCCAGTGTGGTTCAGTTTTGTTTTGCTGAAATGCAAACACATCACCATGGTAATACAACTGAACGGAGAATGAGTTTTCAAAATGGACAGATAATAGGAACTGCCTCACAAAAGAGCTGACTTTATTTTCTGATTTAATTATGTTTTCCATAAAGATTTCTTTCTAAAAAGTCCATTTATAACTAATGGTTTCAACATCACAACGAATAGCCATGTGGTACCAGTAATTCTACAAACTATGAGGATAGCATTTAAACACTGCCTATAATCTCCATGGCAAAGACACTGTAAACATACATGAGTGAGAATCGCTCAGTAAAATCTCCATGGAGCCTCCTGAAAATGTCCTGCTCAAAAGCTGAATACACAAATGGGTAGGGTCTATTCTCAAAACACGTTATATCTAGCATCTGACTCTGAGCCATGCTGCAGCATTCAACAGATTATTGGCCAGTTCAGTGTTTTGCTGGTATCTCCATGCAAAGTTTTTGAAAATGCTTTTGGTATATACAATTAAATTGTTTCTATCACTGAAAAGCCAACATTGGTGCAACTGGGATGGAGAAAAAAAAAATTTTTTTTTTTTTTTGCTTTTTAGCACCTGTGGCATATGGAGGTTCCTAGGCTAGGGGTCGAATTGGAGCTACAGCCGCTGGCCTATGCCACAGCCACAGCAACGCCAGATCTGAGCCACGTCTGCGACCTACACCACAGCTCATTGCAACGCCGGATCCTTAACCCACTGAGTGAGGCCAGGGATCAAACCCACAACCTCATGGTTCCTAGTCATATTCGTTAACCACTGCGCCATGACGGAAACTCCAAAAAATGTTTTAAATTAAAATCCAGAATAAAAATTCTCAGCTCTTCCATTCCAGAAACACTTTAATTAAAATCTCTGAAAGTTTTCTGTTCATCATTTCAGCGGCTTTTAACATTGAAGATAATACTCTACTGGAACACAAGATTTTGTACTCAAAGTTCATTCAGCACATAATTATTAGAACCTTTTACATCTGAGGGGCTGTTCTGATTGCAAGGGACATAGCAGTTAAAAAAAAAAGAGAGAGAGAGAGGACGGCTTTCCGGCTATGGCACAACGGGATCGGCAGTGTCTCTGGAGCACTGCGACACAGGGTCATCCCTGGCCCGGCCCAGCAGGTTAAGGATCCAGCATCGCTACAGCTGTGACATAGGTTGCAACTGGGGCTTAGATCTGACTCCTGGTCCGGGAACTCCACGTGCCATGGGGCAGCCAAAAAGAGAGGAGTTCCCTTGTGGCACAGCAGGTTAAGTACCTGGGGTCACTGCAGCGGCTTGGGTCGCTGGTGTGGCATGGGTTTGATCCCTGGCCCAGGAATTTCCACATGCCACGGGCAGGGCCAAAGAAGAGAGAGTGAGAGAAAGTTCCTTCCTCCCGCTCACAAAGTCTACCTGGCCAGGTCTTTGGCTGGAAAAAAAAAAAAAAAAAAATCTTTGTGGCGCTGTCCATGGTACCCAGTCTTGGTCTGACTATTGAAGGCGAAGTTATTATCTAATGACATCCCAGTGATTAAAAAATATCACCTGTGCAAGTTCCCGTCGTGGCGCAGCAGAAACAAATCCAACTAGGAACCATGATGAGATTGCGGATTCGATCCCTGGCCTCGCTCAGTGGGTTAAGGATCTGGGGTTGCTGTGAACTGTGATGTAGGTCACAGACACAGGTCAGATCTGATGTTGCCGTGGCCATGGCTGTGGCCGGCAGCTATAGCTCCAATTGGACCCCTAGCCTGGGAACCTCCATATGCCGTGGGTGCAGCCATAAAACGCAAATATATATATATCACTTGTAGAGAAGAAAGGAATATTCTTGCAGCTATTATAAGTGAAATACAAAAGTGTGCCATGTGTAATGGATGATCTTTGTTAGCTAAGCATTCAGAAACCATGTCCCGGAAGTCAGGACAACACATAAGTGACCACACCAATTAAGGAAACATCAGATATAATCCTGGCTGAGGAGCGATCCTTCTCTTTAGCTGAGGTATGAAAGGAAGGCCCATGGAAAGAAGAGGACGCTGGGCACATCTCCTAATGAGCCACATCAGCAGAATAACTCCTGGCAATTCTCACAGAAACCACATCCAGACTTATTTTATCTAGATTTTAGCAGCAAAATGAACAACGTTCCCACCCCTAAATGCCCTGTCCTCCACCATACACTCAAGAATACAATAATAATACTACAGAAACAATGCTGCAGACAATTGAAAGTAGCCCTCCTTTTCTAACAAAGGTTCAAGGTCATAGTTCATTGGCCAAGCAGTCCACAGCAGTCAAGACACAAGAGCCCCTGGATAGAATAGATGTTACTTCCCACTCCTGATGCTCTTTGCCTGTGCATGGAGTCCCACGCACGGCAGCACAGGGAGCCATCCTCCAGCCTCTCACTCTGATGCAGGAACTGAGAAATCCACCTCTTTCTCTCTTCTTCCTTTTGGGAGCAAGCTGCCCTCAAAAAGTGCCCCTTTGTGATCTGCTGTCTAATTCTCAGATTGTATTAAGAAGCCCATTTTTTTCCACACACATAAGCCATATTCTGCAGTGTTGAAGGGACAGAGTAATATTAGGCTTCAATCTGCCATCTCCTTTGTCTGATTTCTCAATTGGTTCATACCTTGAATGGGAAAGAGGGGATGTTAATTTATCTGGTTCTTTCAAAGACCACAATCATCTCAACTCTCCTCTCCCTAGTCCTCCTGGTACCATGTTTTTGTTGTTGTTGTTAATTCTGGTGCTAGGTCAATAATTATTCCACTGTGAAGAGGAGAATGGGGTCAGACCATATACTGAGGGGCAAGTTCATGGAAGGCAAATTCCTTTCTTTATATTGTGGCCCCTCCCAGGAAGGAAACACATGTAACAAAAGAGGAAAAGACAGAGGTTCTCGCTGTGGCTCAGTGGAAAGGAACCTGACTAGTATCCATGAAGATGCGGGTTTGATCCTTGGCCTCGCTCAGTGGGTTAAGGATCCAGCATCGCCATGAGCTCTGGTATAGGTTGCAGATGCAGCTTGGATCCCGAGTTGCTGTGGCTGCGTAGGCATGCAGCTGCAGCTCTGATTAGATGCCTAGCCTGGGAACTTCCATATGCTGCAGGTGCGGCCCTAAAGAAAGAGGAAAAAGAGAGTGCAGTCACAGTGAGACTCCTGCTAAGACTGATTTCCTAAAAGAAGACAAGGAAAGTCATTACAGAAGTCCAGTCCAGGCTGGAGATCTTTAAGAGAGACAAGAACCTTGCCCAGGGGAGGTTTGGTGGGGGCAGAGTTGGGAAGCAATGGTCATAACGCAGCCACCTAACACACTAGGTAAGTAAAATGCTCGCTTGCCCCACTGTAGCTTATCAAGTGACTTTTTTTTTTTCTTTCCTGGCATCTCTTAGCTATGTCTCTATTGACTGGAACCAGTATCCAAGAGCACCCAGGTTGTATGGAAGAGAAGAAGGCCTTCAAATGCCCCCACCTTGGGTATGAGTAGAGCAGCCCAGAAAGAAGGCATTTATGAACTTCTGGTGGGTTTCCTGGAATAACTGTCTATATGCACAGGAATCAAGGTAAGTGACAAACAAGCATGCATTTCCTGCGGCTTTATTATTTATTGTCTCTTGGAGGATTTGAAGAAAGCCCCCAAGAGAAGCCAGATGTAAGTCAACACCTAAAAAATCACCTGGTTATTATTGACTCAATATCTGTAAAAATTCCTGGGTTTTACTGGAGCAGTGGTAAGCAACCCCCCTCCCAACAGATACACCCTTTCTTTCCTTCTTTCTTTCTTTTTAAACAGATATTTTTAACGAAAGCCCACAGGGATACTTAGCCACACAAAACTGTAAAGAATAATGAAATATGCACTAAGAAATCATCTAGGGAAAAGATGTGTGAACTAGAAGACAAAAAACTGCAATAGGAAGCAAGAAAAATTAAAGTCTTTGAGAAGGATGAGCATTATTGAGAAAAAGACTTTAGGGTATAGAAAGCAGAGATGGAACAATGGTTTGAGAGGTCTGGAAGTTTCTTAGAGGTATAAGGCTTTCAGCTGAGCTTGTACCTAATTATTTGAGAGAAACAATTTAAAGAAACAATTTAAACAAGAATGGAACACAGCTTAAATAAGAATGGAATCCAATTTCATAGAAAGTCATCCAGAAGTAAATTTTTAACTGGGAAGCTCTACAATGAGGGAACTTGACGGAAACATCCAGAATTGCTAAATTTGCTTTAGCAGAATATTTCTCAGGTTGTGAATCAAGTCAAATCCTATAACTTTTCTATTCTTTCATTCAATAAATATTTATCAGGCACTACTCTCCATCAGATACAGAACTAAATCCACTGGATAGCAAAACAGAATGGCCCCCAGCCTCACAGAGCTAGGCGGGGAAAGACAAACATTAAACAATCACACAAGCAAATGTATCATCACAGCTCGAGAGAAGTGCTATTAAGGGGAAAGAACCTATTGACTGAGAGGTATAACAGCGAGACTTGATGACCCAGTTTTTGCCTATCTTGTTCTCCCATATATACTGCCCATACCTCAAGAGTCACCCAGGGTAGTAAAGGGGGTTATTGCTAATGACTCAAGACAGGAGACTCTTGCTGGAGAGAAACAACCCTGCAAGGAAGCCAAGGAGGTGCTAATGAAGTCAGAATTTACATACTTTGGTTGGTTTCTGCTCTTGAGGAAGTTTTCATTGACAGCCTCATGGCAGAGTCATCCACGGTGGGAATCCTGACATCCTGATAGATTTGCCCTCTTTCTATCCTGCTCAAGTTTTATACAAATAGCTCAAGAACATCCACTTTCCAAGTGTGCATGCATTGTGGGTAAATAAACTCATAATTCATCTATCATTCTTCCACAGTTATTAGAGAGTAACACTGTTCTTTAATTTTATTAGAATGGATTTCATTAGAATGTAGATGTGATTAGAATGACCAGACAGAAGCCTGTTTGGATTACTAAATGAACACACACAATAAATGTCCCCATTACTAGTAAATTGGTACATTTTTTTTTCCTTTTAAGAGATTGTTATATACAAACCCTTTAATGGAGCTTAATGTAATGGCTAAAGTATACCTTCATCTTTCATGAAATGACTGGACTGTTTAGTTATGCAAATGATAGCAGGTGTGGACATTAGATGCTCCATAAGATAAAGTAGTAAACAGTTGTCCACCCTTAGGTGGGGGGGGGTGTCTCTGCAGATGAGAACTTCTTTAGAAAAGTATTCTCTTTAAAATATAGTTTAGGTGGCTTCACTCTTGCAAAGAGTTTAGCAGAGATATGCATCGTCTTATATGAATAATTTTCCACACAGCACCAGAAATGGAGACCCCCCAAAGACAATTTTTAAAAAGACATCCAGGTCTCCCGATGTTCTCCTCATGTTGAGAAAAAGACTAGAAAATGGAACTGAGCTGACTCTGGTGACACTCAACCCAGAGAGTTCTGTTCGTGGCCATCATTATGCTGCTGAAGGCCAACAAACCATCCTATAATCACGTTGTGATGGAATGGAGCAAATGAGCTTACAGGACATGACCGCTTTAGGGGACAGTGGTCATTCCTTTTTGTCCACTCATCCTCTGAACCCCTTTCTTTGGCTGGGTGAATGACAGAGACCTCCTCCTAGTGCAGAAGCTAAAGAATGCCAGCTATTCATATTCCCAATCTCCCATCTACAAGGACAGAAGCATGCAACCCAGGCTCCTCAACTAGAGAGAAGGAAGTCCGACTTTGAACCAGGCACTAGTGAGCAGATGTGGCAGAGCAGATCCTGATGTGTTCACCTGAAAGTTTTCTGTGTTTTCCTCCCCCTCTTTTCTCTTTCTGGTATCCCAAAGACCATCCCTAAATGAGGGGTGAATATTCTCAAAGGCGTTCTACAGAACCACTTCTCCTCTCCCAGAGACTAGATAAGACTTGGCTGGGGATGAAGATGGTGGGGGGATGGTGTAGAACGGCCACTCAGCCTGCAGAGATAGGAAGAGCGCAAGGGACTGAGTCTTCCTAGGGTCTTCCAAACAGAACACCCAGTGTGCAGGACCAGAGGCACTGAGGAAGGGATTCCATGCCGAGCTCTTCCCTAGGGTGGGTACCAACTGCCTCCCCACCTCCCATGAGATCTGGATCTTCCTAAGTCTCTTCAACAAAGAGCGAGGGACTTGCACACTGAGTTGGGTAGAGACGTGGAGAGGCAGACCTTGCCCCTGACCAAGATGGAATTGAATAGCATGGGAGCTTCCATGGGGGCAGGTGGCAGAGGGAGGGGCAGGCAGCAGTGGACCCACCATTGTGTTATATGAAGAAGCAAGGACCATGCGGAATCCACTCCAGGACTGGTGATCCCAATAGTGGTATTAGATCCCGGTTCTCGGGGCCATCATAAGGGTGGTTCCAGTAGCAGCATCCAGGGCCCAGATTCAGTGGGGTCAGCACGGCAGGCTGCTGCCTGTGCCAGGCAGACACAGCAGGGGCTTCTTCTAGGACTAGTTCTGTGTTGTGATTTGGGGCACTGTTCATGGCTGGGTACAGGTCCAGCCAGGTCTCCATCCATCTCAGGATTCAGTAGCTATACAGTAGCCTCTAATTTTTTTTCTTTTTGCTTCAATTAGCCACAATTGGTTTCTCCTGATTCAGCCAAGCTACCACTCCTGGAGGTCAGGGTAGGCTGGCTTCAGCCACTTGGAGGCAGATCAGGGACAAAGCCCCACAGCCCACTAGAATTCTGGACTCTAAGATCAGCCAGAACCATAACAAGTGGTTGTGCTGCTTTGGTAATGTCTCTCTGACATTCCTAAATCTTCAAGAAAGTCTAGTTAAAAATCGCAGCTCGGGAGTTCTGGTTGTGGCTCACCAGGTTCCAAACCCTTCTAGCATCCATGAGGACACAGGCTTTATCCCTGGCCTTGCTCAGTGGGTTAAGGATTCAATGTTGCCATGCACTGTGGTGTAGGTCACAGACACAAGTCGGATCCCACATTGCTGTGGCCGTGGCATAGGCTGCCAGCTGTAGCTCCAATTAGACCCCTGGCCTGTGAACCTCCATATGCCACAGGTGCAGCCCTAAAAAGCAAAAACAAAAAAAACCCTCGGAGCTTGTTTTGGCTGTGGTGTAGAAGGGGCTCTATCCATTCCTGGGGTGGAGAGTTATAACCACCACCCCCCCCCGCCTTAGGCCAGCAGGGCAGAAGCAAGTACCAGTCAAGGCAGAGGGGTCTGCCACCTGCAGGAGGGGACAAGGGGCATTGCCAACAGCAGTCCATAGTTAGAGGAAAGACTGGAAATCCAGAGGAATGGATGGAGAAGGCAAAGGCCATGGTCAGGACAAATGTGGGCACACATGAGTGACAAGTCCTCCAAGTACTAGAGGGCAGGGGACCTTGTGGGGAGGAGCTGGGGAGGGGCCTACGGGGGTGCCAGTGGGGCAGCAAGCATTTAAGGCTACATATGATGCAAAGAGAAATGACTCGAACATACAATTATCAATGTGTTCTTGGTGGATCTCTTTGAACAATGGACTTTGCTGTGATTTTTTTTCTCCTTTGTACCCATCTGTGTTTCCAAAGTCTCATCAATGACCTTTTTGTCATCTTTGCAATGAAAGAAAAAGAAGAGAGGTGGAGAGAACAGGGGAGGGGAGAATAGGAGGAGAAAAGGGAAAGATAGAAAGTGAAAAGCAGGCTCACACACACAGCAAATGTTCCCCAGAGAAACAGCATAAAGCCCTGGAAAATCAGGCAGTTTGCTTCCTTTCTTTTGGGAAAGGGAAGTTAGTAAAAGAAGGAAAAGTAACTACTCCCCGTGGTAGATTCGGAGAGATGGGCCTTGTCTGAGGCTTCAGAATCCCGGGGACGGTTGCCAGTGGTGGTAGTGGAAGCTGTGAGGACATGGCCTTGTTCCAATTCAGTAATTGCATCCTGCCTGCTTCCCGGGCCTCCTCCCTTCCTACAGAATGTGGCAGCCTCCTCCCTGAGCAAAGCTGCTGGGGAGCCCGGCTGTCGGCAGGCACTTGCCACCCTCCGCATCTTGTCCAGTAGCTCTGGCTATTTCTGCAGTGCAGGCTGGCAGCTACAGCTCCAATTTGACCCCTAGCCTGGGAACTTCCATATGCCTTAGGTGCGGCCCTAAAAAGCAAAAAAAAAAAAAAAAAAAGACACAACATTGTAAATCAACTATAATAGAAAAATAAAAATAAAAAAAAAAGCATTATCAGCGAACAGCTCCCCTACTGGACAGCCCTTTCATCAAAATAATTGTATCTCAAAGGTTAAAAACATTGCTTTTTTTTTTTTTCCATTGACAATTATTTGCATGCAATGCTACTTTTGATTTCAAGGGCATTTTCTATATCAAAATGCATTTATGTGAGAGTTCCCTCCCTGGTGGCTCAGCAGGTTAATTATCTGGCATTGTCACTGCTGTGGCTCAGGTTTGACCCTGGCACTGAAACTTCTGCATGCCTCCATCCTGACCAAAAAAAAAAAAAAAAAGCATGAGGTCACTCCTTCCCCAGGTGTGGGTGTTAAACAGGCAGACAGACCTGTCATCACAGGGCTAATGGGGTGGCAAGAATTCAACACAAAATTCAGATTCAGAGAGATGAATGTTACCTCGGGGTGTTAGGTACTATGGGAAAACAAGGTGCTGACCTCATTTAGGAGACAGAAAACGCTCCCTGAAGAGCTGGCATTTATCTTAAGAGCAGGAGGGAGAAGGGACAGTGTTTGAAAATCCATAAATGTCACGTGCAAAAGTCTAGAGATGAAAGAGGGTGGCACTTCAGTGCAAACATATGGGCCCTTTGAATTTCCCCTGTGGAAACAGATTTCTCCCCAAACACAAGCATCCAGGAGCTTACTCTAAGAAAGAATGTTAACTGTGAAAAGCTTAAAGTTTTTCAAAATAATTTTTTAAGTATAGTTGACCTACAACACATATTAGTTCCAGGTACACAACCCAGTGATTCTATATTTCTATATATCACAAAATATTCACCACACTAAGTCTAGTTATCATGTGTCACTGTATAAAGATATTATAATATTATTGACTATAGTCTCCAAGCTATACATTTTCATCTCTATGACTCATTTATTTTGTAACTGGAAGTTTGTACCTCTTAACCTTCCTCATCTCTTTCACTCATCTTTGAAATATTTGACCAATATGAACTTTTCACAAAATCTGGTTGCCGAGTTCATTTTGTAGTTGTTGTTGTTTCCTTAATAATGGGGGAGAATTTGATGTCAAGACATTTCTAGGAGTATTATTAAATCTAAAGGCATGTGATCATTAAAAAAAAAAAAACTAGAAAAGGAACAGAAAGCCACGTGCCCATTTATCAGGCAGGGGGCAGTCTCATCAACCCTCCAATTACCCCCAGTAGAGGCTCCCAGAAGCAGGTGTCACATGTTTACCCGGCCATCTGGACAAGGCTTCTTCCTCCTCTTCCCCGGAGAAAAGCTTGACAAGCCTCCAAAGGGGAGGTAGGAGAGAAAGACACCTACCAGATAGAATCAAAGGGCCAAAGATAACAGAGACTATTACAAAGAGCAGCAGAGGCCAGAAGCAAACAGCAATGTCAGAAAAGTATGAACACCAAAAAGTAGTAATAACACTGCTGGAATGGCACTCAGATGGCATACATTTCATTTTAAATGTTGATATTTGCTTTCTTGTTAGTTTTGGTGCCAACTTTGTTACTGTCCTTGATAAAATTCATAAAAAAAAAAAAAACACAGAACCTTTCTGTGCCCTCTCCTTAAAATCATTCATAAATTTCTTCATCTTCCTTTTTTTTTAATGACCACACCCAGGGCATACGGAAGTTCCTGCCAGGGATTGAATCCGAGTTGCAGCTATGACCTCACCACAGCTGCAGCAGTGCTGGATCCTTTAACCCACTGCGCCAGCCAGGAGTTTAGCCCACCCCACAGCATACCCACAGCAACCTGAGCTGCTGCAGTCAGCTCCCTAACCCACTCCACCACAGCGGGAACTCCTGCCTTTTTTAGCTGCATGCTATAGATTCCTATTTCTAATTGTTCAAACTAAAGTGCAAGGCAGTGATTGAATCAGAAGGGAAAGTCCTGGTAACTCATAGGAGATGCTCATCATATCCATTTGTGCCTACTCAGAGGGAAGCAGGCGGTGGGGTGTGGAGGCGGAGACAGGCAAATACTAATAATAACGATCTAACTTGAGCCCTTTCAACCCTTCCCTGCAGGCAGAAATATCGTTGATGCTGTTTACAGTAAAATTCATCTCTGCCAAGGAATGGAAAAAAAAAAAAAAAACCAAGGGAGGTTGCTTAGCCTAAGTGGTGCCATGGAGGCAAGGACACAGTATCTAAACACCAACACAGCAACACCCATCTTCTACGAGTTCGTTGTTGCTATCTGAGGAACCAGGTATCTTTGGGGAGGAAAGTCTTGGAACTCTTTGATCCTGCCCATCAGATCTCTTCCGTTTGTCCCTTCCTGCTGCTCCTGCACTTCTCCAGCCCCACCCACCTCCACATCCCTTCCAAGAAGGGTTGCACTGCAGGCTGCATCTGTAAGCAGCTCTTCTTCAGTGTTGGGGATGCTGAATAGCCCACACACCCTGAGGGTGTGGAAAGGGATCTGGTTCATTTGTCACTCTCCTCTCCAGCGAATACACAATCAATGGGTAGTTACTGAATGCCTCTAAGGCACTTAGCTCTTAGCACAGGGGTACAGATAAAGACAAGCAGGGTATCCCTTAGCTTCAAGGCTCTTATGTTTCACTTAGGAGAACAACCCATTAACTACATTAAACAGGTGCATCATTGAAGACGTGTGTGATGTCAAATATATAAGCTGGAATTCACAGGTCCCTCCTCTGTGCTCTGAAAGCTAACAATGGGTTTATCATAACAGTGAATAACATTTACTGAGTTCTAACTGGAGGCCAGGCATTGCTCTCATGCAAGATACCTAAGAGGTAGCCACTACTTTTATTCCCATTTTTCTTTTTTTTTTCTTTTTGTCTTTTTAGGGCCATACCCGAGGCATATGGAGGTTCCCAGGCTAGGGGTCAAATTGGAACTACAGCTGCCAGCCTACACCACAGCCACAGCAATGCAGGATCCCAGTTTGTGACCTACCCCGCAGCTCAAGGCAACACCAGATCCCTAACCCACTGAGCGAGGCCAGGGATCGAACCTGCATCCTCATGGATACTAGTCGGGTTTGTTAACCACGGAGCCACAATGGGAACTCCTATTCCCATTTTTCAAATAAGGCAACAGACACAGCCAGGGGTCACATGGCCGGTGAGTGATAGATCAGGGCTTATGCACTGAGGCCGTGTAGCTTTAGAGGCTGCCTGCCCCAGCCCTGGTCTCATCATGGACATCAGTCTTCATACATGTCTGCTTTCTTCTTGGGGAAGGAGCTGTCTTTGCTTATTGTCATGAACCCCCACCGTGTTGAGAACACAGAGGTGTTATTGGAAAATTGCTTATGCAGTTGTCCTGGGGAGAGGTGTGAAGGAGCAGCCACCATGGGCAGCTGGAGAGTGAATCATTATTAGGTGAAGGAAAAGATTTCAGAGCGGCAGCAAGGCCAGGGGAAACTGGACGTCACTAGCATGTGAGGCCCGAGCTGGCCTGGAACTGAGCCACCCTCTTTCCCAGCAGCTCCCTTGCAGCACCAGAGCTGAGGAAGCCGGATGGGAATAAACACAGGGATGCAGGTGGAGGTGAGGGCAGAAGGAGAGCAGGTGTAAGAGAGAGAGGCAAGGCCCAAGGCACAGCTTCTCCTCTTTGCCCTCCCCACCCCTGCCCCATGTAACAGAGTGACAGCCTTGGAGCAGCCAGGATTGAAGAAGATAAGCAGATAACAAGTTACCAAATGTCATCTTTGTGGCTTATACAAGTTGAAAGAAAATTAAAAAAAAAAAAACAGACAATAACGTGCTGGTGAGGTCTTAGAGAAACTGGAACACTTGCGGCCTTGCTGGTGGGAATATAAAACGGTGTAGCTGATGTGGAAAACAATATGGCAATTCCACAAGAAAATAAAACATGGAATTACCATAGGATCCAGCAATCCCATTTATGGATATATACCCAAAGGAATTCAAAGCAGGGACTCGTACGTGTGTCCATGATCACTGCAGCATCATTCACAAGCAACCCAAGGGTCCAATGATAAACAGATGACCAGATAGACAAAACATGGTTGAAATACACAGTGGAACATGTGTGGAACATGCATAAGGCAGGAAATGCTGACACACGCCACAACCTGCATGGATCCTTAAAGACACTATGTTAAGAGAAATCAGCCAGTCAGTAAAGGACAAGTACTATATGATTCCATTTATGTGAGTATCTAAAGCAGCCAAATTCATAAAGACGGAAAGTATCATAGAGGCTGCCAGGGGCTCGGCAGTTAAAGAGAACGAGGAGTTACCGCTTAATGGGCGAAGAGTTTCAGTTTGGGAAGTTGGGAAAGTGGAAGAGATGGATGGTGGGGATGGTTGTACAACAACGTGAATGTACTTAATGCCACTTAATGTACGTAATGTACACTTTAAAATCGTTAAAATGGTCAATTTTATGTTATATCTATTTTACCACTGTATAAAAAAAAAAACAGGCATAAAGGGGAAGCTGAAGCAGGCTCTAAAATATCCAAAAAAAAAAAAAAAATCCTAGGGTTACCTTAAACGAAAAGAGACCCTCTTCGAAACAGTGACTATGGCCAGGACAAAAAGGCTCATTCCGTGGAAAGAGTGCTGATTTGAAAAGCCAGGGTGGCTCTGTACTTTTATACTCAACTTTTCTGAGTATGAGAATCCCTTTTGAAGATTAAAAAAAACCTTCAATCCCCACACAGTAATAGAACATTGAGTACCCACTGATTGTGAAAACATATAAAGATAAAAAAGCTACTATGAATCCAAGAATCATATTTTAAAATGAACTGAAGTGAATTATTGGTGACTACCCTCTACGTACATTTAGGAAAGGGGAGTACAGGTATAAAGGAGACATATGATTCATTCTGTTTACCAGCAACGCTTGATGCACAAAAGGTTCCTCAGATCCTTTAAAATAGCATCTCAGGCCCCTGGAGACCCATCACCCACAGAGTGAGCACCACAGCTCTGCCCTAACAAGATACTAAAACTCAGCAGTAAACTTCCAAGATAGGGTGCAAAACCATTAAGTCAAAAATGCTATGATGCACAGATGCAGCTCTTCCCAGAAAATAAAAAGCAAAGCATTTTCTCCCCCGAAATACAAAATGTACTTCCTCTAACAGGAAGGCACGTTTCCTAGGATCGATTCAATTTGGGCAGCCCTCCCTTACACAAAGCCATCAGTGCCTGCTCAGCAGTGTGACTGGACTATGCCTGCCATGCTGTCACCTGCTCAGGGAAAAGCTTCTTTGGGTAAAGGTTCAGAACACCTGCACACCTCTCAATAATGATATATTCTAAAAACCTTCCCTTTCCTAAAATAGAAAGTTCTAAAGCTTCTCAGAATTTATCAGTGACTACTGACATACCGGGCATAGACCACATACCCTACTCCGTGGCAGGCAGGCTCAGTTCATCAACAGCATCTCTTAATCTTTAGGAACCTGCTTTGTTAGAAGCTACAGTAGGGTGGTTTATTACTCGCTTGGCTCACAGAATTAGCATGAAGCTAAATGTAGAAGGAGAAAAAAAAAAGGTGTTTTTGAAAATACTGATTAATATTAAAAAAGGAAAGAGTTCTATAAAAGGGAAAAGATTATTATTCGATTATAAGAGTAGCTCTAAAGGACACAAACAAGCCTGTGAAAACTGGTGCTGAAGAGGGAACATGAGAAATCATCACCTATTAAGCTGGTTTTATGATACTAATAAAAATGTGAGTACTAATAAAATTCTTGGATTAAATTCATAACTCATAGGCCCCTGGAAGTTTTAAAAACAGGTTACCATACATAGTAAGGTATCACTGGACTTTCAATGGTTCCAAAATGCTAAGATATTAAATGTTTTAATCAATAAATACCCTGGGATAATAGGAAGTGACCATCTCTTCCATGGATAAGAACTGGTGATAATAGGAAGTGACACAGACAGGGCCTGGCAGGTTAAGAATATCCGAATAAATGTTCCAGAGACTTTCTTCAATTGGACGGTAGTTCGGAAAGAGCTTCTTCCACTGATTTCCTTGGGTTTAGTTCCCAGCAGGAATTAAGATCCTGATGTTGGCACCTTCAAACTCCCGAGTATCAAAACCACGGAGGCAATCTGATGAAATCCAGAAAAAGATGAAGGCTTTCTGAGGCAAAACCAACTGCCTCAGCTCACCAAACCACTCGGCTTTGAGCAGTGTGCTCCTCTTATTGTCAACATCGAGTGCAATGTACACAGTGGACCAATGAGGTGGAAAGAACACGAGTGAAGAAGATGGTCTGCCTGGCAAGTTATCACACAGAGCTGGGTGCAAACCAGTCACCCCCTCTTTCATAAACCCACCTTCACATTAATCACACGGCAGACACAAGCAAGGGGGCATGGAAGCACTAGAGTATTCTCTAGGAGAAGAGATGCTTGCCAATACGGAGCCAGATTAAGCAGACAGAGCAGGTGCACAGAGAAAAATCTGAGGCAATGGTCCAGTTTTAAGTAGCCACAGATGAGACAAAGCTGGATAACTAAAACCCTTGAGAGCAGATAAAGACAGGGCCAGTATCAGCTTTTTCTCAACTGCCATCTTTGTCTGTCCCCTGATCTAAATGAACCTTTCAGGAAGTTCTTCTGAACCATCAGATGCTATTCCTACCTCACAAGAAAAAGCAGGACAGTGGAAAAGCTAAGTCTGCAGGTACTCACTGGGCTGGGAAGAACTGGTTTGGAATCTGTGCTGTCACTTTGGGGCTGGTTGACCTTAGATAATTCGCAAAACATGTCCAAGCATTCCAATCTCACAAAATTAAGAAGGCAAATCAAAACCAATCTTAACGCTCACACAGGTGAAACCGTTGGGGGGGGGGGAATTGGGAGGGTGGGAATAATATATACACACTACTGTATAAAATCGACGATTAATGAGAACCTACTGTATAGCCCAGGAAAATCTATTCAATAGTGTGTAATAACCTATATGGGAAAAAAGAATGGATATATTTATATGTGTGGCTGATTCACTGCCATACACCTGAAACTAATACAGCATTGTAAGTCAACTATATGCCAATAAAATTAACTTTTAAAAAATTAAGAAGGCAATAATGGTCTTTTGTGAGGACTGTTGCACAGCTTACTCTGGGTAAAGCCTACAACACAGTGTCTGCCATACAGTAAATCCTCCAATAGATGAGCACCTTCTCTCTAGACTTCCAGACTGAGAGGCCCCAATACTCAGTCCACCTCAACCAAATCCCACCAGATAAATGACAAATCCAAGTCTTCCTACCAAGATCCCTACCTACAGATGTTTACAAGCGATGGCCCACCCCAGAGTAACAACCATGGTCTCAGAAATGACCCGTGATCAAAGTTTGCCAGAAAGTAAAACAGAGACTCTGTTAAAGCCACCTTAAAAATGTTTAAATGTTAAACACTATCCAGGCAGTATTTTAAGTAGTTAGATTTTATGCAGATTTGAGAGCCTGATTGTTTATGGAAAACAATGAAGATGCATTTTAAAGGCCATTAAAACCTCCTACAGGGATCTCAGATGGCAACGGGAAATACCAAAAGGATGCTGGCCAGTTATCAAAGGTAAGCCAAGAGAGAGGAAGAATCACACATGAGATTAGCCTCGATGGGTCAGCTAAAGATAATGTTGAGGTGGCTTGCTTACTAAAGAATAATGAACAAGCTATCTTTATGTATATCATCAGAATCAAGTCCCCAGGCATGTTCCCTTAGGGTGAGAAATGACCTTATTTTCTGAGTCTAAGTTTTCTAAAGCCCTCTTTAAGGACCCATCTGAGAGAAGCGCATTCTGAATATGAATGGTACTGACATTGAAGAGCTGGACAGGACCGCGGGTGGAGACACCAGGGCTCAGGTGGAAGATTCAGCCAGGGGAAGAGGGCAGACCTGTGAAACACTGGCCCCTGAAATCCCAGCCAAGTCATGGCTCGTAACTGGGACGGTTTTGCCCTCAAGGGGACATTTAGTAACAGCTGGAGACATTTTTGGCTGTCCTACTAAGGGCACTGATAGTATTGACATCCAGTGAACAGAGGGCAGGGAAGCTGCTAAACATCCTACAACACACAGGACAGGTCCCGTGACAATTATCCGCCCCTAAATGTCCATAGAGCTGAGGCTGAGCAAGCCTGCACTGGCAGAAGAGAGAAAAGAAGGGACCATCACAGACAAACTGTGTCACTTGTTGTAATTAAGGGATGTCGTATATTCTCTTTTGTGGATGTCTCAAGTGCATGTAGTTTGTCTCAAGTGTGCATAGTTTGTTCCTTAAATTATTTCAGCTGTTCTGAACCCGGTTGGGGAAGCTTTAAAAATTATTTCCCACTGTGGTTCAGCAGAAACAAACCCAACTAATATCCATGAAGATGTGGATTCAATCCCTGGCCTCGCTCAGTGGGTTAAGGGTCTGACATTGCTGTGAGCTGTGGTGTAGGTTGCAGATGCAGCTTGGATCTGGCATTGTGCTGTGGTGTAGGCCAGCAGCTGCAGCTCCAATTAGACGCCTAGCCTGGGGACCTCCATATGCCGCAGGAGCGTCCCTAAAAATACAAACTAAATAAAATTTAAAAATTTGCTTTCTTTGCATTTTAAAATAATTACCTCCCACCCCCTTCTAGCCCCTTAGGGAAAGTAAGAAAGAAATGTTCACATGAAAACCAGGGTCTTCCCTGTGGTCAAAACAAACACACTTTCCATGTAACATTAGTTCTACTGGGTTATTTTTCAGGAATGTTTAACATGATATGCGCTAGTGCAGGCATGTTGTGGAGGCAGACACACACACACACACACACACACACACACACACACACACCCTTGGGCACTCTGAGCCCACCACCTGGCCCTTGCCAACCCCTGGCTATTTAGGCAAGATGCTGCCTGGTGTGCATAACTGGTGTGCCATGAGCTTTTCCACTAATACCAGGAATTGGAAATTGCAGTTGCACCCACAGAGCTGAGAATAACACCCAGTTCCCAAAACAAGGTCTTTGGAAAGTAATAATTATCTTGTTAACCTCACTGCTCCTGCGGGCCAACTCAAAGATACCGTGTGAGAAACATGGCTCTTTAAAGTGTGTTCTTCTAAATCTTTCCTTAACTCATGTCAGGCACAAGGCAGAGGCCTCCAGGAATCCTTGGCTTCCACCGCCAGCCCCTTCCTGCACTCCCAAGTGACTGCTTAGCACACTGGTTGAACATCATTACTGGTTGAGATTGCCAGCACCCGGTCCTAAGCAATTGGTGGGTTCTAAAGTCCCCAAGCGATCACAGCACCAACAAGCCTAGGGTAACATGTGACCATTTGTCAGCTACACCCCGGCACCTTTGGTTCCAAAGGTATACAAACATTTCTGCCGTATCTGTGGGGGAGAAAGTCCAAAGAAAAAGAGCGTCCCTTAGTTTTAGAGGTAATATCAGAAAGCCTGCTGATCAGTCCTATAAAAAGAGGCAGCCGCTTCCTACCGGAGGCCAAAGTCCAGCTCAGAGCAAGAAAATAGGATCCAGTCCAAAATCTCGACCATGTTTCCTGCAGTATCCTATCAAGTGAGGGCCGGCCCGGCGGAAGAGCCACCCGCACGCAGCAGGGGAGGGACAGGCTGCCCTCTTCCAAAATCTGCTTTGGACCAGGATAAGCCCTGCTCAATCCCAAGCAGTTATCCTGCCTGGCCAACTGCCCAGATTTCCTGCTGGAAACCTAGAAAGAAGTATTTTTACTTTATATTCATATAAATATTTATAAATGACCCCAAGTCCACACTCACTCAACTCACTGGTGTAGTTTTAGGAAAGTTGCTCAACAAATATGCTCCATTTTCATTGGATGTCATATAGTAGTGTTCCCACCACAGCAACCCAGAGGCCACCTGTATTGAAATCCTTGGGATGCTTGTCACCCTAGAGGGGGCCAACAGGAAGTCCCAGGGCATAGCACAGACATTAACTAGGAGTCATCAATTTTCCCACCCGCTCCCCTCCTTGGAGATCAAACCGTGCATGCCAGGATGGTCTTTACAGTCTAGTGGGGCAGTGTGACTAGTTCAGGCCAGTGGAATGTGACCAGAAGCCAAAGCCCTGAGGAACCATGCAATACCTGCCTCTCTTCCCCTAAAAAACCCCCTAGAGTCAGGAGAATTGCCCTGGCCTGGCAGCAATTCTGCAGCAGACTTGGCGGGGGGTGAGAGTAAGCTGGTGATGTTTGCAACCATTGCACAAGTTAACCTCCCTTGACTGCGTCAGGGATCCCAAAGGCCACTGGATTTAAACGAGAGGGAGGGAGAGCAGTTAGTCAACTGCTGGCCACACAGAGGAGGGGTCTGTGTGGTTAGCAGATGACTGGCACCCATGGCAGATTCTTGGGCATTGGCTTATCCCAGCTTCTTTGCTACCAGAAATCTAACTTTGCTCATCACAGCAATGGGATCACTACCAGGAGATGAGACATGATTCCTCTGTGCCTGGGGGTTCTGAAACTTCAGCAGGCATCAGAATCACTTGGAAATCTTGGCCGACACAGATTGATGGGCCCCAACTTCTCCAAGAATTTCCACTTCTAACAGGTTCCCAGAGGATGCTGAGGATGTTGGTCCAGGGACCACACGCTGAGAACCACTGGTCTAAATCAATCCATCCCATTCTCCTTCATCAGTTATTCATTTTCCTAACCTCCCATGCAGGCAGGAATGGTCATGCCACCCAGTTCAGGTCAATGAGATGGAAGAGAAAGTCTGCAGGGTAACTTCTGGGAAAGATTTTTCTCCCATAGAAGGAAATGTTTTTATATTGCCTTAAATGTGGTTGAGTGACCAGAAAATGACAAATATTGCATAATATCACTTACATGGGAATCTAAAAAATATAACAGGGAGTTCCCATTGTGGCACAGCAGAAACGAATCCAACTAGTATCCATGAGGATGCAGGTTCAATCCCTGGCCTCAGTTAGTGGGTCAGGGATCCGGCGTTGCTGTGAGCTGTGGTGTAGGTCTCAGACGCGACTCAGATCCCCTGTTGCTGTGGCTGTAGGGTAGGCCGGCAGCTACAGCTCTGATTCAACCCCTAGCTTGGAAACTTCTGAATGCAGCCCTAAAAAAGCAAAAAAAAAATTTTTTTTAATAATAAAAAATAAAAAATATGACAATCTAGGAAATATAACAAAAAAGAAGCAGACTCAGATACAGAGAACAAATTAGTGCTTACCAATAGAAAGAGGGACGTGGAAAGGGCAATTTAGGGGTAAGGGATTATTGAGGTACAAATTATTTAGGCATAAAAAAAGTTACAAGGATATATTGCACAGCACAGGGAATATAGCCATTATTTTATAATAACTAAAAATGGAGTATAACCTTTAAAAATTATGAATCACCATATTGTACATGTGAACTGGGGTTTAATATTAGCCATCTGCCTCTACACGGATCAAATCATGAGCCACTGCAGCTGCCAACCCTCAACACCCCCTGAAAGAAGCTCAGGGGGCTGATCAGGAATGAGGTCCTCTGAGCTCCGGGAAAACAAACTGGCAGAACAAGTCTTCAGATAGATATTTTCAGGAGAAGACTTTATTTAATTATTTATTTTGCTTTTTAGGGCACACCTGCAGCATATGGAAGTTTTCAGGCTAGGGGTCAAATCAGAGCTGCAGCCGCTGGCCTACACCACAGCCACAGCAACACAGGATCCAAGCCTTGTCCGCAACGTGTACCACCGCTCATGATAACGCTGGATCCTTAAACCACTAAGCAAGGCTAGGGATCAAACCCATATGCTCATGGATACTAGTCAGGTTCATTTCTGCTAAGCCACAATAGGAACTCCAGCAATTCTATATTTTTTTAGCCATGCCCATAGCATGCACAAGTACTTGGGCCAGAGATTGAACCCACATCACAGCAGCAACCCAAGCCGCAGCAGTGACAACACGAGATCCTTAACACGCTAGGCAGCCATCAATTCTCTAAAATTTTAGAGGCTCAGAATTGGAATGTGATAGAAGACCTTAAATTTTCTCACCTCAGAAAACAAGCACCTCGATTTTATATTTTATCTTTTTCTGCTAAAAATCCTCTCTTCCCAAGGGCTGAGAGAAAACACACCAGACGAAGGGAAAGGCTTAATCATTGAGAAGGTGAAAAAAAAAAAAAAAGCAAACCTTCCTCATGGGAACTAAAAATTCACAACCCCAAGTTTTGCTGGTTTAACTTTCAGTTCTCAAATAATCACCTAAGGGTAACTGGCCTTTTAGATGTAGTTAAAATGAATAGCAAAGAGCTTTGAGATTTTCTACCAAAACGGCACGCAGCAAGCAAACTGCTGCAGAAGCATGTTTGTAGACTCAGGAAGTGTATTCATATTCCTCCTGGAACTCAGACACCCTTCCACAGCACCCTCCAACGTTCTGCAAATGCATCCAGCGTGTGCTGCCAGTTTGGTAATATACTACGGTTCCTTGCTAAAACACTCCCGGTCTTTGACGGTGCTGCAAGAAAGTGAGTGGGCCATCAGCATCAAAATGAAACACAAGATTTTGAAGGCTCTGTCCCCGAGCCCAGTGAATGACCCATTTGAGAGGCAGCTTTAAGGGGAAGAAGAACCGTCCTCCCTACTTGCAGTCCAGAATTCATTAGGGGGACTAAGTCCCCAAATTTGGTAGCAGATGTCATCAAGATGAGTGCAAGAACCAAATTTTATGGTTGCTCTAGGGGGGGTTCAAAAGCTTTCAGTCTGATCCTTTTTTCCTACAAAAACACTCAGATCTAGGGATGCTATATAAAAATAAAATGCTAGATCAGCCATTTCTCCATTTGAATTCTGTTCTTCTGAATGTTCAATCTGCCAGATACACCCTTCTCTAATTCAGAAGCCATGGGGCCATGGCTAAAAGGGTACCTCTGAGAAGTTCAAAACAAGCTCTTAAAGACAGGGTTGCCATATCTGGTTTAGCGAGACCTGAACATCTGAGAAGCACAGAAGCTGGGCATTGATGGTTTCCATGGTGACCACGGAGCCCGGGTTCATGCTCTAATGAGGCTGGCTGGACAGCTAGTGTTTTGGGGCAAAGGTTGTGAGATATTCCAAAAAAACCCACATGCCACCAAGCTATTCATGAAATTCGAATGAGTGGCAAGCCTGCCAATAAGTGCTTCTTTCAAGAGGCAGACACACAGCAGCCCTGAACTCTGTGTCTGGCCTTGTGCCAAGGTTTTCTGTACATTAGTTCATGTAATCATCACAAAGACCATATAAAGTAAATTAGAATTCCATCTCATTTTGCCAATGAGTAAACTGAGGCAGTTCACCCAAGATCACTGACTTATAAAAGGTGGCTCTAAGCCAGCTCTAGCGCCTGATTCCTTCACTCACCTGGACCAGAATTTCTGAAACTACCCGATGGGAGAGCTCCCTTGCATTCTTCTAAAGAGAAGTTTATGTCATGATATATCTCAGGGGGGGAAATAAGGGTAGCATGGAACTAACCAAGGATCTATCTTTGCCCATCATTGCTAGATACTGAAAAAGATCTCAAATCATCATTGTTAAATACGAAATCATCCTAAGAAATAACTCCCCGAAAAAGGTTTGAAATAGTTGAGAATTAGGTCAATAATGAGAAACAAAGTAGCAATGACCTTACCCTAAGCAAAGCAAGTGTTCTGTTAAATCAGATGAACGGCTGTGAGCTAAAGGAAACCCTGGTCCAATCACATCTACCCCTCATGCCTGTCACTGATGCCAATAATACCACCCCTAGCAAATAAATTTCTTGAGTTGAGATTTTTGTCCCTCGTTTAAAGGTGAGTATTCTCAAGAACAGACAAACTCATTAAGGCACTAGCAATCATCGACACCTTAGTATGAATCAGTTTCTTAGTGTACTATTGCTAAGGGAGCACTCAGCAATGGGAGGAGAGACAGAAGGGCCAGGAGGAGACAGATGAAAAGCACAAAGCAACGGCTGGAAAATACAAGCTTCTGGAACAGGTCTCGGAAGCCAGGATCAGTCTAAACACACCATGACTGGAAATAAAATGGAGTGAAGGAGTTCCAATAACAAAGTGGATATAATACTCTACTTTATTGCCAACACGCTTAAGAACTCATCTTCCATCTTTGAGAAGAAGCTGTATATGCCTCACCTCTTCAGAAAATCTGTGTTGGCAAACCCATGCTTAACCCTCTTGTCTAGTGATTCCCAGAGGACCAGCCACACTGAAGAAAGGAAGTACTCAAGGGAAGGTAGTTTAGGCTCAAAACCCGTGACTACCATTGGCCAAAATAAAAAATACAACCATAACATTAAACTATTCCATTAAAAGTGATAATGATATGATAATATCCTGGTAATTTATCCTGGTAATTCCTTCTGGATCCTGCCGGGTGACAGCCAATCGGATCACAGAGGTTGGGGTTTAAATAGATACAGTACTCACTCGAAAGACCTTCTCCACTCTTGCAATGCTTTTCCCAAAGATGGTTCCAAGTTGGTCTCCAATTCCAGCCAATAAGAAACCAAAGAGTGGAATTCCAAAGATGGCATACAAAATACAAAATATTTTGCCTCCTTCTGTGCTTGGAGCAATATTCCCATACCCTGGTGAGAAATATTAAAAAAGAGAGAGGTAGAGTGGTGAGGCCACAGAGAAATCAGAGCACTGAACCAAAGAATCCACAGACTCCTTAAAGCCTTTCTCCATTCCCTCCAGTTGATGAGCTTTAAGAGCAGAACTTCATTTCAAAGCCCCTATAACATTCAGAACATTGTTCCATTGCTTCTCTTCCTTCTATCCCCACAAATTGTTTCAAGGGGCTCCAGGTTTCCAGGATCCTATGGTATTTTGTTCGATGACATTTAAGGAAATTGATGGTCACCCAGAATTGCATTTCTGATGGAAAATGATAGCACCCATTTCAGAAACACCAAACATCTTGGATATGTTGGGTTTAGGGACACTGAACCCCTGAGAAGGGTTCACCACTGCCTTTTTTAGGTTTGAAAAGAGCTTCATCTTTACAGCCTCACCCCATGGCCATCCACCTAAAAACCACTGGTTGTCTTCAGCATTCAGCTTCTTTGGATGTTGGGTGTTCCACATTAAAGAGGATGTGTGGTCTAGCACAAATTCATAAAGGACCCATGGGCCATGCAGCCCTACCCTGGGAAGGTTGAAAAGAGTAGAGTCAGGAAGGGAAAACTTTGTGCCTCTTTCTTTTACTGACAGTGAGGTTGAGCTGTGCCTGGCTTATTTTTTCTCTTTACTAGGAACTCCACATCATCTGAGTCCTGCCTTTCCTCCCACCCACTTCTTGCCCCAAGGAATATCAGGTGCTAAATAAATGTTTGTGGGTGGAATGGATGTTTAAATACAAAAGAATCCGTTTATAGCCAGGTCTACGAATATGCTATTTCCAACAGTGCTTTGAAAACACCAACATCTGCATTCTCAAGATTTCTGCAATTACGCAAGTAACTTACGTCTAGTGAGTATTTGGTGTACTCTCTACGATGGGACAGTAGAAACTAGTGCTGGAAGAAGAAGGCTTATAGCATTAGCACAAATTATACAGAGATGAGACACTAAATTACTTGTTATTCACTTTCGTGCCAATGAGTTTTGCAATATTATACTAACTACTGTCTAGCCACCCAACTATTCTCCAATTGGGGCAACTCAGTTAGGGTCTGCTTCTTAAATCCATGCAATAGATGAGGCGCTCCTGGCATGCTGGGGATGCAACAGAGTAAAGATAGTATTGATGGCTGGTCCATCACCCATCCTCCCATGAGCCTGGAGAACTCACTGATGCTTTCTGCCTTTGGGTCATGAGTCACCTGGTTATTTTTCTTTTCAATTTTCTGTCAGAATCCCTCAAACCTCTTATCACAAATTATCTAAATTATAGCTTCCATTTCTTAAATGAGTGTTCAGGCAAGCCTTTTTTTTTTTTTTTTTTTTTTTTTT
>PVHT021183632.1:1419325-1475918 GCA_004024745.2 Catagonus wagneri
AGTGAGGTGCATATGTCAATCCCAGCCCCCCCAGTTTATCCCTCCCCCATCATGTTTCCCCTTTGGTAACCATAAATTTAGTTTCAGAAACTTTGGGTCTGTTTCTGCTTTGTAAGTTCTTCTATATCATTTTTCATTAGATTCCACATATTAGTGATCTCATATGATATTTACCATGATTTTTATTTAATTGTGCAAAAAAAAAGGCTCTCAGACCTTTTTTCAAGTGTTTTCAGGAACTTGGACAGAATCATTTTTTAAGTATTTTCCTCTGGGGTAATTCAATTTACCTGTAATAAGGAATAAATGTGCCTATACAGCATCACTTTATGCAGGATTATGGTGACGCTTGGAAATATTCCAGGAATTGTAGAGGCATTTATGACTTTTGTCTCATATCTGCCTGATTACTTCAAGGAACACAGGTTTTCTTTCAGTCTGAATCTATTAGAAAAAGACGTTACAGACACAGGCAAACAAATTGAGGCTTTGAACCTGCTGAATAGGCATCTCCTTAGCCCCAATGAGTGCCGCACCCCTTCCTCCAGCTTTTGAAAAGAATCCGCCCCTCTGCTTGGGTGACGGCTGTGTTCAGGGAACAGCCCATGTCATCTAAGGAGCATGAAGAAAAGTGAGAAGACGGAGGCTGCAACGCAGTATCGCCTCCTTCCACCTGGTTATCCCTAGAATCACTTAATCGCTACGTAAGTGTTGGGTTCAAGGAAAACTGGGGGGGAAATCAGGAACTGTAAAGTACCATACCAATGCACAGTGGCGCTAGCAGTATAGAGGTATTACAGTCAGCCCCTTACTTGTTCAGTGTTTTAAAGACTAGGAAACTAAAATAAATCTGAAAAAAAAAAAAAGAACCAGATATATGTATACTTATAACTGATTCACTTTGCTGTACGCCTGAAACTAACACAACATTTTAATTCAACTCTACTTCAATAAAAATTTTTTAAAATTAAAGTTCCTGAGTAAGCTCATTGGTAAAGTAATATTCAAATGTCTTGAAATATATGTAAGGCTGTCACTTCATAGCAAACATAAAATAACTGCCATTCTTGAGAAAAGCTGTAGTGTGTGTGTGTGTGTGTGTGTGTGTGTGTGCGTGTGCGCTGCCTCTGATGAACTATATATGGAAAGTCTGTTCTCTAGTTTGACCTTCAATCCCGTTACTCTGAGAAAACTCCAGAAGTTACATTTTGGAGCTTTGCTCTCAGGCAACAGGAAGGCCAAATTCCTGGATTTTTGCCTCTAGTCGGACCAAGCCTTAGTCCTCTCTGTCCATCCTCTCAGAAGGCTTGATAGAACTCTCAAGTAAGGTGCAACCATAGCTCTCTAGCTCTAAAATCTTCCACTTACTTGCAGAATTTGGGCAATTTACCTTTCTTCCTTGCTTTCCTCACCTGAATGATGGGGTTATTAACAGCACCTACCTTATAGCTTAAAGGGTTACATGTCAAGCATTTGTTACCTGTTAAGATTAAATACATGTGGGAGTTCCCTGTGGGTTAAGGACCTGGCATTGTCACTGCTGTGGTTCAGGTCGCTGCTGTAGCGCAGGTTTGATCCCTGGCCCAGGAACTTCCAATGCCACAGATGTGGCCAAAAATAATAATAAATAACAAATAAGAAACATGAGGCAAATAACAAGCACTCAGTAAGTATCAGCAATTATCATCTTGCGCTGGGTTTTCTGTGGGAAAGAATCTCTTCTGAGTGCTATTTCTCCAGGAGAACTAAGCCCCAGGAGAAAACAGATGGTTGGCTTCTACTTCCCTCCAGAAACTCCACTGTTCTCCCATGGCACCAAGACAAAGGATGAAAAGTCTGTGCCTCAGGCCAGGCTGGCTCAAGAGCTCAGGTGGGTGGGCCCCTGGCTGGATTTGGGGCCTGAGTATCCTTGGAGCAGCAAAGGCTGGGAAATGAAGGCAGGTGGGCAGGCAGAATTAGCCCAGAACATTAGAAGTGGATTTCATGGAGTTCCCATTGTGGCTCAGTGATAACGAACCAGACTAGTGTTCATGAGGATATGGGTTCGATCCCTGGTCTCGCTCAGTGGGTCAAGAATCTGGCGTTACCATGAGCTATAGTGTAGGTCACAGACTGGCCTGGATCTGGTGTTGCTGTGGCTGTGGTGTAGACTGGCAGCTATAGCTCCAGTTCGACCCCTAGCTTGAGAACTTCCATATGCCGCAGGTGCGGCCCTAAAAAGAGAGCAAAAAAAAGTGGATTTCATAAAGCAGAAGGCAGCCTAGGAGCTCCTCCACCAATTGGCTTCTAGTGGCTTTCGCAGGAGATGACCAGCCCAGCAAGAACATTCTGTTGTGAATGAGAAGGACCAACATAGCACTTAGCCCTGGTCACCCGTGGCTAGAAGGCAGCCCAAGCCCTTTACAAAGAGAAAACTGGTATTTACGGAGGATGTGGGCCTGAATAGCACATATGGAGCCCTTTCGTTTGCTCTTCATGTGCCAGAGCCAGTCCTGGCCAAACAGTGTGCTATTCAGTTCCGGTATTTAGTACACGTCCTCAAACCAGACTGTCATTTATGGGTGTGTGTCCTGTGCGGTCACATGGGGCCCCACACTTAGAAGGGCCCTGAGCTTGGTTTAATACTCTGGTGGGTTTTGGGGGGATTGTTTTGTTTTCTGCTTTTTTAGGGCCACAAATGTAGCATAAGGAAGTTCCCAGGCTAGGGATCCAATTGGAGCTACAGCTGCCGGCCACGGCCACAGCCACACACGATCCGAGCCGCGTCTGCGACCTACACCACAGCTCACAGCAACGCTGGATACTTAACCCACTGAGTGAGGCCAGGGATTGCACCCGCATCCTAATGGATACTAATCGGGTTCATTACTGCTGAGCCACAATGGGAACTCCCCATTTTGACATTCTTAATCTGTTTTTTAGCAAGAGACGGCATTTTCATTTTGCACTGGGTCCCGTGCCTGATACAGCCAGTCCTGGTGAATAAAGCCAGGCTCCATGGCTTACTAACCTTGAGATACTGGACAAGCTACTTAACATCTCTGGGTCTGTCTTCTTATGGGTAAAAGGAGGCAAATAAAAGGGCTTACCTCATGCTGTTAATGGGAAACTAAGGGAAATAATGAGTGAAGAGCATAGTTCTGAACACCCAGCGAGCACTCAGAATGTGAACGCCACAATGACTGCCGTTTCCAAAGCCGTGGGCTAAACACCCAACCCCAGTGCTACTGGTCAAGTAGAAATAGCTGCCTTGCTACCGTGGCAGGGACAATTCTTAATTGAGGCCACCAGGCAAGGGACATAGTTACTGACCTGACCACGGGCTCTCTCTGATGTGGCTAGAGTCAGGTGACTCAATCCAAAAATGCCCCAAAGACAAAATCTGATTGCGTTCCACAGCCCTTGGTAGGTGCCCTTCTGCAAGGGATGGTTTGTGGGAAGAATCTGCATACGGGAGTATCATTCCTCCAGCAGAAAAACTAGTTGCTGGAGACCTGCCAGAGAGTCAACAGAGGCAGGTGTGTCTTTCTCACATCAGAGTTAGTTACTGAGAAAAGGGACAGGATGCAGAGTGACCTCAGGAAAGACAGCAGTCTTGGCGTTCCCATCATGGCTCAGTGGAAATGAATATGACTAGCATCCATGAGGACGCAGGTTCAATCACTGGCCACACTCAGTGGGCTAAGGATCCGGCGTTGCTGTGAGCTGTAGTGTAGGTCACAGAGGCGGCTCGGATCTGGAGTTGCTCTGGCTGTGGTGTAGGCTGGCGGCTACAGCTCCTATTCAACCCCAAGCCTGAGAATCTCCATATGCCATGGGTGCGGCCCTAAAAAGACAAAGAAAAAAAAAAAAGAACAAGAAAGACAGCAATCTAGTCTTCCTTCTGGCGTGGCTCCTAGTTTGGAGAAGACTCCGAATGTACTCCCCTTTGCCATGTGCTTGTAGATGTTTCTGTATAACTGAACACAAGAAAACCTTGTTTAAAAAAAGAAGTGCTTCGTTAATCTTCAGATAAAAGGAACCTCTGACACTGAGGAGAACCTCTGCTTTTCAGAAAGGATTATTACTCCTAAGCTCTCTCCATATGCATTCTAAACAGTGAGCGTGTTTTTGGTGTCTGAATGCAGCTCAGGAGGGTCTTTCTGGAAAGCAATTTGGCAAGACTTTAAAGGTCCAAGCCCTTTGACACAGCAATCCCCGGGGGAATCTTTCCAAGGAGACGACCAGAGATGGAGATGATCACCATTCAGGCACAAAGATTTTTATCATGATGTGCCACCATCACAAAAGGAAAAACCCCTTAGGCTTCCAACAACCTGTGATGACAGTATTGACAGTAGATCCAATGGAACCCATTAAAGATTATGTTTTTCAAAGAACCTCACCAATGGGGAAATGTTAACAGAATTATATCACACATTATGTGAACTCAAGCAAGCAGCCTAATGTTTGCGTATTTCACAAATAAGGAAAAAACTTCTCGGCTCCAGCTGCTCTACTGTCTGAGTCCTAAATAATGGAAAATTTCTCAGGAAGAATAGGATGAATTAGCAGGCCCTTATTTTCTTATAAGCCTTGCTACCACTTGCGATGAATGAATTTACCACTACCCAATTCGGAAAAAAAAAAAAAGGCATTATTTCCTCACCTCATTATTCCTACTAACATTGTACTAATGCTTTCTTTAGAATTCTCTAATTGTATGACTTTCTAAAGACTCTCCACCCCGGAGTTAAAATCGAGCCAGCTAAATGGCTGTCCAACTCACAACACATTATTTTTCCATTAAGACAGGGAGTGAGAGAGAAAATAGCATTTTTTCCATCGAATAGAAAAGGACTCAATCTCTCACACTAACACTGAGCCATGATACTGAAATGGACTTGTGGTTTGGGTTGGATTTTATTTTTGTGTTTTGTGCTTGTTTGGTGATAGTGGTTTCCTGATCAGCCTTCACCTTCCTTCAGATTTTGGGAAAGGTCCCAGTTCTGTGCCTAGACTTGACGCAACGTCCTGCTTGCCACTATAGAGGCAACAGCATCCCAAGTTGCCAGGACATGAACACATGAACCTGGAGACTCATCCAATAGGAGGCTCTGCCCAAGACTTTAAATCAAGACAAGTAGCCCATAGGAGGTGGAATAAGGCAACTGCAGTGGCCAGCAGGGTCAAGTACTGACTATGGAGGTCGGAGGGTACTTACTGTCCCTCCATGATCTCTGACCCATAACTGTGTATTGGTTAGGATTTTTCAGTCTCAGGCAAGAAAGACCCCAAGGCAGACTTGCTTAAGCAAAACAGGAAATGTATAGACCCCAGTAAATAAGGAGATTTAACACTTATTTCTTAACCCTTCATGATTAGGTTCATCCCAAGCTCAAAGGCTGCAAGTTGGACCCCATTTATCAGTCCTCTTTTCTTACTCTGCTTCCTTACTGTTAGCTGAATTCTAAGTAGAGCAACCCACTGAGGGGGAAAAAAATAAATGGCAGGGTCCTGGGCTTATTTTTTCCAGATTTACCTCCATTAAGAAAGAGAAGTCGCTTCCTCCAAAACTCAAGCAAAAGCCTGGGAACTGACTTGCTTATTGCCTAATCCACATCTCATCTCTCTCTCTGAACTCAGGACTGTGGCCATGCACATTCAAGGCACTGGATTTCTGAGTCTAGACAAGGTGATTCTCTCCTGAGGCCTGGAGAAGGGTACCACTGGGGAAATGGTTATCACAGGACAAGAGTGAGTAAGCAAGTGGGTGTTAAGCAGCAAAAACTAAGAGTCATTTGCAAAAACTCAAAGATTCCAACGTAAACATATTAAAAAGGGCAGAAAGTGTTATATATCACATGTGTCTCATTAGGTGGATAAAGCCACCATTCAGGTTTTATCCTGTTGGTGAGTTACACAGTGTCATGTGAGTCAATGAACACAGATGTTCAATAAACCAAGCCCTTGGTTTGGGCTAGCAGTTAACATAATAAATCAGTGCACATCGCAAGGCAGCTATAGCGTTTTTTTCAAAGCATCATACAGACCACTGATTTGGCCATTTTACAAAGGAAAGAATATTATAATTTTCCTTTTTCTGTCTTATTTAATATACATGAATGTTTCATGGGTCCAAAAGTACATTTTCCAAAATGTACTTCTTCTTTTTTGCTTTTTAAGGCCACACCCACAGCATATGAAAGTTCCCAGACTAGGGGTCAGGGATCCAAGCAGCATCTGTGACCTACACCACTGCTCATGGCAATGCCAGATCCTTAACCCACTGCATGAGGCCAGAGAGAAAATTCCCATAGATTCTAGTTGGATTCATTTCCACTGAGCTACATCCTGCTTCCTTTGTTGGATGCTGTGGGATTGAGCATTAAAATGACATACTCTGATCTGGAGTATCTGAAAGGCTTCTAGACCCCAGACTCACTAGTGTAACACACACCTCTAATACGTGTAATGGTTCATTTTAATGCATTTGCTGATTTGCAAGTGTGAACCCAGTATGTCATATAATTAGACTAAGAGGCTTTCTAAAAAGGAATGACGACTCTCCCTCATTCCAAATTTTCCTTTTTTTTTTTTCCTCCCTCTCCCCGCCACAGCATATGGATGGAGTTCCCAGGTCCAAGGATCAGATCTGAGCCATAATTGTGGCCTATACTGCAACTGCCGAAATGCTGGATCCCTTAACTTACTGTGCCAGCCAGGGATAGACCCTGCATCCTGGCACTGCAGAGATGCTGCCGATCCCCTTATGCCACAGCAGGAACTCCATCATTCCAAATATTCTTATTGCACATAACTTTCTGGATTGCACCAATGTAGAAATAACACAGGTCCTAAAGATGAGATCTATAATCATAAACAAAAACCGTGCCTCTGAAATAAACCTTAGCCTCTGAAACTTGTGCCAGGAGGAAGTCAATCATTAAGGATGTGCACCCCCCGAAAAAGCCATATTCTCCAACATCCACTTACTCTGTGGTTATGAAAAGGAAGGGAGAGAAGAACCTCCCAGAAGGGATAGCTGGGCCTCAGGGAGCAATAGATGAGGGATTTCCTCCCAAAGAGTATAAATAAATGTTAAGAATAATCCCACTTTGAGGGCAAAGGAGCCTCCCAGTTTGTCCCTCGCTACTATGAACTGGGGACTGCTGTGTGTCTCCCATTCTCCGAATGAAAATTTTTATTGCAGTGTGATTGTACTATTGTATGAGGATCAATAACTCTCAAACTCATTTTCAGCAGATCTGGGAGAGGGATATAATCTACAGATTCCTTAATATACGTAAGGATTATCAAAAGAGGCTGAGATTGTACAGAAGTAATATGAGAAAAAAATAAAGAGAAGCAGCACCGAGAATGATGAAAGGGCCTACTGGTGGCAAATCTCAGAAAGTGCTAGAAAAAAGTCAGTTATGAAAGTGAGGGTCTCAGCTTGAACTTCAAAAGACATATCCCCATTTGCACTAAGTGTGGAATATAAAGTGAAGAGGAGAACAGCAGAAGTCTCCTGAGTTTGATCTGGTCCAGAAAAACAGAACAGACAGAACTATACAGAGAATAACACAGATGGGCCGTATTTGCAGGAAGCACTCTGTCTCTTCAGCAGCAGGAAAGAGAAGGGTCTTGGGATGCACTACCTGAAAGATTACCTGCTTCTCCCTGCTCTTCTCTTCCCAGCTCCATGGAAATGTTCAGCAGAGAGCTGGTCCAGTTTGTTGAGCATAAAGTATTTTAAAAAGGAACCGGCCCAGTGTAAATACAAAGCTTCCATTTTTTTAATGTGAAAAAGCAGTAAAACTTACCAGTGAATGAGACACGCAGCAGAAAAAAAAAATGTTGCCTCAACCGACAAAAATGGTAAACAACTATGAAGTAATCACCTCTAAGAATCATCACAGAGAAACCACAAGAATGCACAAAATCAAGGAGGAAATGGTGAGATAATAAGCACAGAAGAAATGTCAGCTGAGCTAATGGAATTCAGGGGAAAAATAAAGAAAAAAATAAAATCGGAAGAAGGACATGACACAGTAGGCACAGTGAAAAACACAAAGAAGGAGAAATAAGGATAATACCAAAAAATTAAAAACCAAATTTTAAGGGCTAAAATGTAGTAGAAGGAAAATATGAAACATAGAAAGCAGGCAAAGAAGTGACAATAGGTGTACAACTGGAATTCCCAAAGAACAGAACCAAAAACATACAGCAGAGAATATGTTTATAGATGACAGCCAAGAAAACTTTCCTGAAATAAAAGGGACAAAACCTGGTAGTGTTATCAGGTGAAAGATAAAGAAATAACCTTTCTAGTAGCTGAGCAAAAAGATCAAGTAGCTTATAAAAGGGAAGAAAGCTGAGCTGCCATCAGGTTTCTCCCTAGCAACACAAACATCAGGAGAAAGTAGAGTAACACCAACAAGACCTTTAAAAAAGAACATGTTAGTCAAGGATTTCCTTTTCAGCCAAACTGCCCTTCAAGTGTAAGGCTACCATTTTGAACAATATATGAACCCAGGGAATTTTGCTCCCAGGAGTCATTGTTTTGGGGGGCTTGGGTTTTTTTTTTTTTTTTTTTTTTTGGCCATACCTGAAGCATATTTGAAAGTTTCTGGGGCGGGGATTTAACCCACATCACAGCAGCAACCTGAGCCCCTGCAGCGACAAATGCTAGATCCTCAACCCGCTGCACCACAAGGGAACTCCATCCCAGGAGCCATTTTTAAGGCAACTACTTCAAGATGAATTTCAGCCAAGCAAGTGATCTACCACGATGAAAACCACAACTAGAGATGAACACTGACAATATTCAAATGTAGAACTACAACTAAAACAAAACGGAGTATCCAGGTAACAGAAGAGAATGTAAAACATACAACTCTGATGTTACGGAATGCTACAATGAGTAATAATTGATAGCGGAAGTTGAGACGCTAAGTTCCCTGACTGCATTATACGTGATAGCTGAGAGCCAAGAGTTATTACTTAAAGTGAGCAAATCATCTAATAGAAGCATAAGCATATTTAATAATGTAAAAGTGAACATTAAAAGAACAGGGTCAACTAAAATTGTGTGGTGTAGAAAGAGATGTCATTACCCATCATAGGGAACTAACAGCTAAAGTTTATAGAATAGAAAACTAAGGTTATTATATGCAATTATAGTTATAAAGCTAACCACTGTGGCAAATAATTTAACCCCTACAACAAAATACAAAACTCCCCAAATATTAAAAAAAAAAATAGGCACACACACATACAGTAAGACAGTAATGGGTACAGGAAGGAAGTAATCATAGATCACTTTATGATCAGTTGTAAAGAGCGTTTACCTACCAAAATAATGCAAATGTTCACTTTTGATCGAATTAAACTACATTGGGAAGATAGGAGGATGGGAAGAGAGCCCTTCTACAGTGGGGTAGGAAGGAAGAAAGAACTAATTCCAATGGGAAGTCAAGAAATCATCTCTAGGGAGTTCCCGTTGTGGCTCAGCAGAAACTAACGCAACTAATATCCATCAGGATGCAGGTTTGATCCCTGGCCTTGCTTAGTGGGTTAAGGATCCGGCATTGCCATGAGCTGTGGTGTAGATTGCAGACCCGGCTCGGATCTGGTGTTGCTGTGGCTGTGGTGTAGGCCAGCAGCTAAGCTCTGATTTGACCCCTAGCCTGGGAACATTCATATGCCAAAAGTGCAGCCCGAAAAAGATCAAAAAAAAAAAAAAAAAAAGAGATAGAGGAAGAAATCATGTCCAAAGCAAAATTCAGCAAGTGCAACACACATGTGATATTTAAAGACATGAAGGTGGAATCTCAAAATAACCAAGCAAAAGAGATGAAAGGGATTGCCCCAGGGGGTGTGAAAATAAGGGGAGGTGGCGGGGATGCTGTTATCATAACAAACTTGGTAGAACAGTTTGGTTCTTTCAGGTATAACTTTAATAAACAGTACACTTCCTTTTTTTTTTTTTTTTTGGCTTTTTAGGGCTGCACTCAAGGCATATGGAAATTCCCAGGCTACGGGGCTGAATTGAAGCTACAGCTGCCAGCCTAACACCACAGCCACAGCACCACAGGATCTGAGCCTCGTCTTCGACCCACTCCACAGCTTGCAGCTATGCCAGATCCTTAACCCACTGAGCAAGGGCAGGGATCGAACCCGCATCCTCATGGATACTAGTCGGGTTCATTTCCACTGAGCCAAGATGGGAACTCCAGCAGTACAATTTTTTTAAAGGAATCTGGGCTCAACTGAACAATTGGGAGTTCAAAAGACTGATTCAGAGGTTGATTTTTTTTTTTTTACTCTAACCTTTCTGTGAGGTCCCTTCAAACTAAAGGCTCCCTAGTGTTTCATTGTGAAAAATGAAATTCTTCATTCTGCTTTGCCTATTACTGAAAGCCACCACACAACCACTGCATTCATTTAACAGTGCTTCATATGCCTCCTTTGAGCCTCCAGCTGCCATGAATTCTAGGAGAACAAAACCTTGATTTGAGTGCCATGACTCAGAAGGCCCTGAGGAGGAAAAAATACTGGCAAACAAACACATGGATACCTATGGTGGTGATGACGGTTCCAGCAAAGAAAAAGGCACTTCCAAGGTCCCAGTGACTGCTGTTGTTGGAAGAATTTCCTATTGGGCTTACTCCTGCATTGTCAGCGTCAAGGGCATGCTGCAAAGAAAGAGAGAAAGCATGAGATTCAGTTAAACAGTTTACCAAGAAAACAATTTCCTTGCTCAAGAACCTGCAATGCTCTATAGAGAATGCGTTATGTGGATGAGGGTAGAGTTACAAAGTGAAATACGACTGCTAAAGACAAAAGCCCAGGCCCAAACAGCACTACTTGTACTAAAGCCCGTGGTATCAAACATGGACTTAACACCTGACCTCACTGCAGTTTTGACCTTCCCCAGAAATGTCTTATTTATTTATTTATTTATTTATTTATTTATTTTTCTCTTTTTGCCTTATTTGGGCCGCACCTGCGGCATATGGAGGTTCCCAGGCTAGGGGTCGAATCGGAGCTGTAGCTGCCAGCCTACACCACAGCCACAGCCATGGCAGATCCGAGCCGCGTCTGCAACCTACACCACAGCTCACAGCAACACCGGATCCTTAACCCACTGAGCGAGGCCAGGGATCGAACCTGCAACCTCATGGTTCCTAGTCGGATTCGTTAACCACTGAGCCACGAAGGGAACTCCTTTTTTTTAAACCTTTATTTTTTAATGAACTATGTTACATTGAATTTTAATGAAGTATGTCTTTTTTTATAATGAACTTGATTTACAATATTGTGTTAGTTTCAATGTACAGAGAAGGGATTCAGGTTTTTTTTTTTTCAGATTAGAGTCCATTATGGGTTATTATAAGGTAGTGAATATAATTCCCTGTGCTATACAGTAAATCCTTGTTCCTAACCTATTTTATTCTATCTGTTACTCCCATATTCCTAATTTGTCCTTCCCTCCCTCTCCGCTTTGGTAACCATAAATTTGTATTCTGTGTCTGTGAATCTGTTTCTGTTTTGTACATAGACTCATTTGTGTTACCTTTAGATTCCATGTAGGAGATATCATGTAGTATTTGTCTTTCTCTGACTGACTTCACTAAGTATAATAGTGTCTAGGTCCATCCAGAAATACAATCTTAACCCACCAGTCTGGAATTTTCAGTTCATCACTAATGAGGTCTTATAAACCCGCTTCGTGCCCCAGAGGAAAAAGAGGCAATCTGCATGATAAAATCCCTGCTACTACTTCCCCCCAAAAGAAGATGTCCTGACCTAAAAGTATTCCTTTCTTGGAGTTCCCGCTGTGTTGCAATGGGATCAGCAGAGCCTCTGCAGTGCCAGGATGCAGGTTCGAGCCCCAGCACAATGGGTTAAAGGATCCAGTGTGTGGAACTGCAACTCTATATGCCACAGGGGGCCAAAAACGAAAAAGAAAAAACCAGTCCTTTCTTTTCTTTTGATAATAGCTCCCTTGCCCCCGCCTTCTTCCTATAAAAACCTTCCATCTTGTACAACTCCTTGGAGTACCCTCTAGTTACTAGACAGCAAGCTTCCCGATTCAAAAATTGTTTAATAAAGCCAATTGGATCTTCAAATCCTACTAGGCTGAATTTTTTTTAACACTATACACTCACTTAACAAAAATTAGAAAATTAATTTTAAATGGGCAAAAAACTAGGTTATATAGTAGGCTGCCATTTCTGTAAAATTTGCAGGCATAGTATTTATGCAGTCCTGACACAGGTTGCTCAAAATTCCTATGTCTTGTGTACACAAGACATAGGACTGGCACCCACATGGTCATTCATGGAAAAGGCAGATTTCGGTTCCTTTACCCTCTTCCCTTTTCTGCTCTGTTAGAATTGCTTTACATAGAGCTTGTTTCAGGAGTTAAGAGCTTGGGCTCCTGGGTCAGACTGTCAGGACTCTGCTCATTATCCATCTCAGAACCTTGGGCCAGAGATTTTAACCTCTATAAGACACACACACACACACACACACACACAATCTCCTTTTTTAAATAAATGACAGTGATGCCATTGGCAGCAACATGGATGCAACTACAGATTCTCATACTTAGGGAAGAAAGTAGGAAAGAGAAAGACAAATATCATATAATATGTGGAATCTAAAATATGGCACAAATGTACCTCTCTACAAAACAGAAACACACTCACAGACATAGAGAACAGATTTGCGGTTTCCAAGGGGGAGGGGGAGGGAGTGGGATGGATGGAGGGTTTGGGGCTAGTAGATGCTATTACATTTAGAATGGATAAGCAAAGAGGTGCTACTGTACAACACAGGGAACTATATCCAGTCTCTTATGATAGAACATGGTGGAAGACATGAGAAAAATAATATATGCATCGTAATATATATATATGTACATGACTGGGTCACTTTGCAATACAACAGAAATTGGCACAACATTGTAAATCAACTACACTTTAATAAAGAATTTTAAAAAATTTTTTAAATAAATGACAATGACTCCTCATCTGCTCCTGGATTTGGAATTCCATACATCTTAAAATTCCCAGTGACTTGGCCACATGGGTGAGCCAACTTCATCTCATACTACTGTAAAAGCCTCCAACCCAGGGCAGGACACTCTAGGAGACACCCCTTATCCTTCTGACCTTTGCTTTTCCCTCCCATAAAAGTACCATCCTTCAGGGTCTAATTTGGGCCCCACTTCTTCCAGGAGGACCAGTCTGTGCATGGCAGCCCCTGAGGATACCCCTGGCTTATACTTCTGTAGCCTCTATATTTAAGTGGCTTTTGATCACACCTCCCCTACTAAAAATCCTTCCTAGTCTCAGAATGCACAGCATAAGGTGGAAAAGTTTTCAGCAGCCCTTCCTGGCCTGGCTGCTGTCTACCTCTTTCAGGCCCAGGAGAGGGTACAAAGAGACCTCAACCAGGTGAGCTATGGTGAGGAAGAGACAGGTGGAGCTTCAGAGGGAGGTGACGGAAATATGAGCTGCTTCTAGAACAATAAACAGGGACTCTATTCCCTGAACAAAATTGTAAAAACCCCATGTGGATATTGCCAGACACAATAAAATACTGAAATGTGATTATATTTATCGTAAATAATGCCCTCTAAGCTTTGTTAAAACAGGCAACAGTGGTTGCTGAAAATGAGATTACAACTGAAAAAGTCAATCATCGTTATGTTTTGCTTTCATTAATTTGAGATAGTTCAACTCATTAGACCAGGGATCAGCAACCTTCCTCCATAAACTTTCCAATAGTAAATATTTTCGGCTTTGTGCACCACGTATGGTTTCTGTTGCACGTTTTTTTCTTTCCTTTTTACAACCCTTTAAATATGCAGAACCATTCATGGCTGGTGGGTTGTACAAAAACAGGCTATTGGTTGGATTTAGCAAACCCCTCCTGGACAACTGACTGGACAATAGAAAAAGAATCTCTTTTAAGTATTTAGTTGATTCTTTCCTGCCTCTAAGAACATGAAATATTATTATATCGGCCACTGTTTTGAACATAAGCCCCAGAATCCCAGAATTTAAAATCCAGCTGCATGGGATGTGTCTTTGCTGGTGGTTTAAATCGGCCTAATTGACATAGATAACTTATTTGCTGGGGGCTCTGCAGTTCTCTGCTTTAGAGAGAAGACAGATGGCGAGTCCTTTCTGCTGGAAAACATCCATTTCCACTATGCTGTGAGTGCCATCAGACCAAAGCAAGTCCTTCAGTACTGTTCATATCCTCATTATCTATTCAGCTCTGAGGCACCCACCTGGAAATAATCCCTCAGGGGCAGCTCTAGGCCCCAGTCACTTAGATGGCATCAAACCATACCCTCAGCACCTAATACTTACAACTTCCATGAAGCCGCAAAAAGTTTGGGTTCCATCAAGTCTCAACTGTGCTGAAAATTGCACATAAACATCCTAAGCACACCCAGTGCTGCATATAAAAATACAGATTTGCAGCCACAACAAGCAGGGATAAGTATTTGTTTCATCAAAAATCCAAAGTAAGATTCCTTTTCAAGTCTCTTTTTAAAAAAAAAAAAATATGCAGTATATAAATATTTAATGTTTACATATGTAACCCTCAAGGAAAATGTCTATCAGTTGAAAGGAAAGGAAATTAACATTTGTCGAGTGTCTGCATTGAGGTAGGTGCTTTAGAAGTGTTAGTTTGTTTTATCCCTTCTGTGACTTGTGTGTTATTTGATTTTATCCTTTCTACAGCTTGCAAGAAAATAATAGTACACCCCCTCCTTTCGAGATAAAGAAACAGGCCAAGGAAAGTTAAATAACTTGCCCAAGGTCACACGGCCAGGAAGTGGAGAAGCCAGAATTCAAGCCCTAAACAGCCCTAAGCCATGGTTTTGCCCTTCCCTCTGAATCTGGTACCCAGAGCACACTTGTCCTCCCCCACTCCCAAACTCACCTCCAGTTGGAGATGAAGGAGAAGCCCTGTCATTGTCCAAGAATTTAAGCAGAAGGGACCTCACAAGGCGTCATTTCTAATTAGACTACTTCTTTGAACAAGTCAATGGAGGCAGCAAACTTTATTTGGCTGCTGGAGCTGATCAGAGCTTATCAGCTCAGCTTTCTAAGTTTAAATTCAAAAATAAATAAATAAAGATGGGGAAAGGCTGATTTTTATACCCTAAGTGGGGAGAGAACAGAGAAAAGAGAGACAAGCAAAAGAGAGAGAAAGAAGAGTCAGTTGAACTCAAAACAATGCCCAGGACTTCTGAGCACTGTTTTAACTTGCTTCACATCTGCCATGTAAATTCCTCTCTCACTCCCCTACATCTTCAGTAAAGCGGGCTACACAAGCAAATGCCTTGAGGAAATGGTTTTAAATATAAGGGTCATGATGGGCACAGTGGGCCAGAAGGTGATTTAGAACCCAAGTAAGAAGGAGAAAAATAAGGCTGCTTGCTAGTCAACAAGCTCTTGGAAAGGCTTTGGAGGATCTGCCATCCCAGGAATAAGGTTTGATTCTATCTAGATCTTAGAGGTCAGAAAACTTCCAGCAAACAACCAAAATTAAAATAAATTAGCAAACTCAGGGTTACATATCTATAGAGCATAGGCAGTATGAATGGACTGTTATCACCTGAATCAATAGCATCATTTTTAATTCAATAAGAATATTTCTGATTGAATTTCATAGTTCTAACTTAATTAATTTTCTAAAGTACCGTCTCTTTAGAAACTCAAGGAAAGCCTTTTAAATTAAATGCCTCTGCTTTTAAGTCTTTTTCTTTTTTTCTCTCCATTCAGGCTGCAAAAGTGAAGATAAGCCAGCCCATTAGAAATGTCCGAGCACGCAGATAATGAAATGACGAACCTGAGCCATACACAGCCTGGCTTAAGCGATCGGTTATAGCGTAGAGGTTCAACCAGCATCAGCATCATTCTAAGCCACAGTCTCAGACTTAATGAGCATCATGTGTTCACTTACAAGTTCAACCACTACCAAGTTCAGAGAGGTCTTCTGAGGATCAAAAATAAAAAATTATACTAGATGAGACGCGAGAGCTTCAAGCCTCTGGGGAAGCATATGAGATTTAAGAAGGAATCACTTTAAAATTTAATTCCACCTCTTTTGAATTTCCTTTTTAGCCCATAAGTTAGAATTTCCAGTACCCACCCAGCAAACAATTCATAAAGGAATGAATGTTTCAATCAATAATAAATGAGTGAACAAACTAAAATAATAAATGCAGGCACATGATATCCCCAGAGTGTGAGAGGAAAGCAATTTATTTCTTTTCAATACAGAAAAACATAAGAAAGTAACCCAATACAAAGAAATATATAATGATTATTCTATTAAAAAAAAAAAACAGGGAAGACAAGATCTGCACGTAAATGGTAGTTGCCAGGGGCTGGAAGGTGGGGGAAATTGGTCAGAAGGTACAAACTTCCAGTTTTAAGATGAATACATTCCGGGGATCTAATGCATAGCATAGTGACTATAATTAGTAATACCATATTATATAGTATTGTACTGAAAGTTACTAAGAAAAAGCTTAAATGCTCTCACCACAAAAAAGAAACAGTAATTATATATGATGTGATGGAGGTGATAACTAACGCTCTGGCAGTAATCATTTTGCAATATATAAGTGTGTCCAATCAATATACTATATACCTTAAACTTTCACAATGTGATCTGTCGATTATATCTTGGAAAAAACTGGGAAAAAAAAAACAAAAGAATATCTATCTTTCTGCCCCTCCCTCCTCCCACCCATGCATTAGGAAAACCATAAATGTATGACAGAGGAACTGCAGCCTCTCACAAAATGAGGCAGGTCTAGAGGTGATGTGAAAGAAGAGAAGGGGGAGTTAAAGAGCCCTTGGAGGACCCCCACCAGGTTTCCCCCCACCCCATGCTGTCATCCCATGAGGCAATGCTGGGCTGCATAAATCACTGCTCTGGGCAGCACGAGATACCATCCTGAGTGTTAGTGCTACCCTGCGATAAACGATGGCCCACAGGGGACCACTAACTGTCTGAGGCTTTTCTCCTATGATCTGTGTACCCGGTGAGATAATCTGTTTCTCCGTTTCCTTATGGGGCACCAAAAAGGAAGACAAACAAAGGTGGAGCAGTAATCACTCACCTTGTCTGAGACTGAAGAATGCAGCCGATCGGTGCCATATGCACGGACGCTAATAACCATGGTGATGGTTCGATTTACTGTCCAAACCAGGACATTTGCAGAGTGAAATGGTCTTTGCTAATAATTATGCTTGGACTGTAGGGCAGGCATAAGCCAGGATGTATAGGCAATTTACTAACAGCTTACACTGTTGGGACAAAAGGAAAGGACCCTATCTGAGGGCACAAAGGTGACTCTAGGTCTACACCACTTGTATTTTGAAAGGGCACAGTTGGTAAAGGGATTTGTGAAGGAAATATTTAGCTAAGGGTTGAGGCAGGATGAGGGGGTATGGAGAGTGGCCTCACAAATGTATTCAAAGTGGGCATACTTTCAGCCATTAATGGACAGAAAAGCCACAGCCCCTAGGAGACCGAGAAAGGCAACTGGCAGACCACATTCATTACTACTTAAAAATGCCCCTAAATGACTCAAAGCCCTGACAGCAGGGTAGTAGCCCCTTTCCACTTCCTCACACATTTGTGGCTGAAGGGCCTCAGGTAAGAACTGGAAGTATGGTATTAATTTGTTCACCAACACCGCTTTCTCTTTCTCCTGCTCCAAAGCATTTCACATACATAAATATTTCACAGCAGCAAAAGTGAATTTGCTAGGGCTGGGGGAGGGGCTATTTTATGTTCAAATGTAAAGCCACATTGTAAGACATACTTCAAACAACAGTGGGAGGATATCAGAAAAGAACTCTAAGCCACCTCCAGCAAGGGACTTCTTCATTCCAAGAAGTCTTCACTTCAGTACAGAAAGAGAGCGTATAAGCACACCTTATATTCCTCTTGCAATGGAAAGTTCATAGATCAAGTGCAACTGCCTAACCTGTGCAAGGTACTCAGCTTCTTTGAGCCTCAGTTTTCTCATCTATAAAATGAGAGAACTGTTCTTGAAGGGTTGTTGTCAGAATTTTTTTTAATGTATATATGACATCAGGCAGTGTGCCTTGTCATTGCATATGTAACAATATTAATAATAACAGGGACCCTAGGTCCTTACCAGTGCATAGATTAACTCAGTTAACTCTCATGATGACCCATAAGATGGGCATCACCACAGAACACGTGAGACATAGATTAGTGATTGCCTTGCCCACACTGTACATCTAGCGGCCAGCAAAGCTGGCAAGTGGATACCCTTTTGTCAACAGGAAGATTATCATCCTAAATGTTAGAAGGTAGCTTTGATCCACCCTCTGTGTTCTTCTTTCTCCCCATCTCAGACCTGTTGGCCCAGATCACTGCCTCGGGAGAGCAGGAGGGCTCCCCCCCAGGCATCTACAACAGCTCCAGGAAGAGGGGGACTGAGGTACGTGTGTCTTTACCTCCCACCCAGGAAGGTGGCCAGGGTGGCAGTCAGGCCTGTGCTGGCCTGAGTGTCATCCTAAGCCACTCACCCCCTCAGAGTCTCCCACAAATAAAAGCTCACGAAAGCCAGACCATAAAAAGGCAAAGAGAGAGGCACCTTCAATGCCATGGCGGATATGATGATGGTGTTTATTTTCCTGCTGTCCTAAGTATCCAGTTATCTGCAAATATTAACCTTTCCCCAGGTTCCGGGGGGATCCAGGCAGCAGGATTTCATCAGAGCTTTACAGCCTGGTTATAAATGTAAAGTGAAGGCCACCCAGCAGACTGGACAGCATGAGTAGAGAATTTGAAGAATAAGACAGAGAAACCCAACCTGAGCTAGACACTAGATGGCACATCCAGAGCCTAGGGTCTGAACTAGCAGCTTTCCTCGCTACAGCTAGTTAATTCTTTCGGGGGAAATACTCTAAAACTCAACTCCTTAGCACCTGGGTAGACACCAATGACATATCTACCCAAACATTACCATGTGGGACCAAGCCATATTGTGGCTTACAATGTAGAATTAATTTTCTCTCTGTCTTTGACTACCATGGAAGGATGAAATGATAGATTTTTAAAGCATCAAGTCCACTAAGGAAGCAGGGATAAATGTGCATGTCTGATAAGATCAATAAACTTTCAGACTAACCAACTGTCACCCTTTCATCTCATTTCGGGCTCAACCTCCACAGACTGAATAACAAATTTGCCAAGTGATGGTGAAAGAACACCCTGGTCCTGAGGGAATGTTTGATGAGTACCCGACTCTCTCTGCACTTGAGATTATTTCTATGAAAGATGAGTCTGTCCAATTTCTGGGGAAATTTTTTTTCTTACTGGGCAACAAAAGCATCTATAGGAATTCTGATTCATTGCCCAGTGAGCTAAACCCAAGATGACTATTCTTTCCATCACCACTGCATTGGAGAGAGCTTGAAATTTAACAGATGATTAATAACATCATGAAAAAGAGAAACTTCTGCTACCTTGTTTTCATTGTAGCTACTGACCTGTACTCTTCCTTACTCTGGAGTGAGCGACAGTAATCCCAAGTTAATATTTCATTGCCCGTGGCCCATTAGAAAAATGTGTCAGCTCCTACCATCAGCACATTGCTCCAATGAGTACAGTTTCACGTGGGTGCAGACAAGGAAGTAAAGACAATCCCGGAGATTTCTTCAAAGAAAGCTCTAGAGCACTCATAAAAATACCCATAGGAGCCAGCATTTTCAACCCTGTAATAGTAACTCCTACTATTATTCTCATTTTAGAAGTGAAACAATGGAAATCAGAAGGAACTTTCTCACTCTTGTAGCACTTAGCAAGCCACAGAGCTGACATGGTTACAAGCCCACCCTTTAACTCTGGCCTTCTCCCTGTCCGGCTTGCAAACCTCTTCCTAAAGCTCATTTGTTATGTTATCTTCTTCCACCTAAAAAAGGCCAACACAGAGAGTAGGCATTTGTACTTCTGATCCTCATTTTTCCAAGAACAAAAGGTTAAATCCTCCCTTATTCAGTAAGGCTAAGCCTCACCAACAAGCTTGCCGTCTCTTCTGCCCAGTTCTACCAAGAATGAGGGAAAACATATGTCCTCAATAGAGATGGATAAGCAACTCTGAACTGCAGACCTGAATGATAAATCATTTACTTTGGTTTTAGACAGAATATGTTGAGCCAGCTCAACACCTTATTGTGAAGATGCAAAGCTTTAGAACCGAACCAACAGAGAATCAATCATTCTGTGGTCTTCCCACAGGTGAATTAAGGTCCTTACCAGTGCATCGATTAACTCAGTTAACCCTCATGGTGGCTCATAAGATGGGCATCGCCACAGAACACGTGAGACACAGATTAGTGATTGCCTTGCCCACGCTACACCTCTAGTGCCCAGCAAAGCTGGCAAGTGGATACGCTTTTGTCAACAGGAAGATTATCATCCTAAATGTTAGAAGGTAGCTTTGCTCCACCCTCTGTGTTTTTCTTTCTCCCCATCTCAGACCTGTTGGCCCAGATCCCTGCCTCGGGAGAGCAGGAGGGCTCCCCCCCAGGCATCTACAACAGCTCCAGGAAGAGGGGGACTGAGGTACGTGTGTCTTTACCTCTCACCCAGGAAGGTGGCCACACACCATCAAAATCTCATTAAATGAGACTTTCGCTTCACTTCAAACAAGGAACACACACACATTTGTAGATAAATATGGACACCATAGCATTCAACTTCTGGGGTTTTGTTTTATTTTTATGGGCGCTTTTGTGCACTTCTCATTTGCAAATTCATTTTTCTAGTGTCATGCCAATTGCCATTAGGTCTTTAATTTTTGGCTTAAAAGCTTTAGGTCTTCTTGACTAAATGGTGATGGAATCAACAACCTCAGGGATAAAAACAATAATAATAATGAAATGGGAGCCTGTAGAGACAGGCCAGGGGCTGCAGGCCCGATCTTGCACACATTGAATAATCTTCTGCCTGACCGCTTTGCTGGAGAAAGGGCAGTTCCTCTGACTTCAGGGCAACAGCCAGGGGAGTGGCTTCAATTCACAAGAGCTGCGTCTTTGGGCATAAAGAACCTAATCCTGCACTCGCCAGAAGTCACCTGCTGCCTTGGCTGGGGCCTAAACTTCCTGCACAAAAGGCTGCTTGGAAGAAGGGACGGCCCAGGGCAGGGCAGGAGAAAGCTTGTCTGGCTCTGTACTCTGCTCACAGCAAGGATTTCCATAGGCTGATGAATGGATGTCCCAGGGGCCATCCTCTCCTTAAAATCATTACATTTCTAAGTTTATAAAGCTTTGGGGCTACAGACACCAAGGGAATCTGCTTCTGCGTAAAGAACACAGAAGTGCTCTTGAAAACCAGACTGAAAAGCAAGGTCTTTAAGTGCCTTGAAACAAAATCACTTTCCGCTTTGCTTCTGTGAAGATTCTAAATAACTCACACCAGTCAGAATGGCCATCATTAATAAGTCTACAAATAACAAATGCTGGAGAAGGTGTGGAGAAAAGGGAACCCTCCTACACTGTTGGTGGGAATATAAATCGGTACAACCACTATGGAAAGCAGTACGGAGGTTCCTTAGAAAACTAAATATAGAACTACCATATGACCCAACAATCCCACTCTTCGGCATGTATCAGAACAAAACTTTCCTTGAAAAAGACACATGCACCCGTATGTTCATTGTAGCACTATTCACGATAGCCAAGACATGGAAACAACCTAAATGTCCATAAACAGATGAATGGACTAAGAAGACACGGTACATATACGAATGGAATACTATTCAGCCATAAAAAAGAACAAAATTATGCCATTTGCAGCAACATGGATGGAACTAGAGATTCTCATACTAAGTGAAATAAGTCAGAAAGAGAAAGACAGATATATATCACTTACAGAATCTAAAATATGACACAGATGAACCTATCTACAGAACAGAAACAGATTCACAGACATGGGGAGGGGGAGGGGGAGGGAGTGGGATGGACTGGGAATTTGGGGTTAGTAGATGCAAACTATTTCATTTAGAATGGATAAGCAAGGAGGTCCTGCTATACAACACAGGGAACCATAATGAACCACTTGTGCTAGAACATGATAGAAGATAATATGAGAAAAAGATTATATATATATGTATGACTGGGTCACTTTGCTGTAGAGCAGAAATTGACAGAACATTGTAAATCAACTATAATAAAAAAAATTTTTTTTCAAAGATTCTAAATGAAGGTCTCTTAGCTCCAAAATAGATACACACACATCATTCATTCAGTCTTCAACTGTAAGCATCATCTATGGGACAGCCGCTGTGCCAGGAATAAGGGATATAAGGATAAAAGGCATAGTTTCAACCTCAAGAAGTTGAGGAATAAGGGATATAAGGATAAAAGGCATAGTCTCAACCTCAAGAAGTTGAGGAATAAGGGATATAAGGATAAATGGCATAGTCTCAACCCACATAATTCTGAAAAAGGGACAGGCAAGAAAATGATGATTAGCCAATAGAGTCTAATAAGCATAGAGGCAAACCAGTGAATGCTTGATGCTACCAGGCCAAGCCGCGCACCACCCACCATGGAGGGTGCATAAAGGCTTATTCCAGGACTTGAGTTCTAGCACCTCTGAGGATAAATCAGTTCAGAAATCCAGAGCAGAACACTTAGCAAAGTGTCATAATTGACACTCCATATTAAGTTGATGAATGAATGAATGACTTGAAACCAGCTTATAACTACCACTGCTACACTCTGGGTTTATATGAGGGACCAAAATGGCAATGCACTGAAGGATCAGATCACATCACCCTGCTGCCTGAAACAGTCTTAGCTTCACAGTGCTCTTAGGAGAAAATATGACATCAGGCCCCACCTGGTTTTGCCCCTGCAGTCTCCAACCTAAATGCCTGCCAATTTCCCTTTGCTAATGGTTCTCCCCTTCTCTCAAGTCCCCAGATATCCTGGCTTCCTACCACTACAGCGGCTAGACACTCAGGTCCCTCTGCCCAGAATCTACATCCCAGTAAATCAGGTCTGCTCCCCCATGGCTCACAGCTCTAGCTCCCTCACCTTTGCATCATTCCTCTGGTCTTATACCTACTTTTTTGTGTGACTGTATGTATGAAGTTTGCCTCCCCCACTACCAATCAGTAGGGTGACCACATAGTTTATCTTTCAAACCAGGACACTTTTGAGAGGAAAGGAGGCACTGCTCACAATTACTCCAGAACCACAAAAGCTGGAATGTTTGGCCATCCTAGCTACCAGGTTCAAGAGATCAGGGACTACATCTGCCTTTTATTCACCACTATGTCTCCAGGACTTAGCATTGACTCTGGCACACAGCAGGCAATTGATTAAATGTCAAAAGAATGAATGAATGAATGAATGAATGAATGAGTGATTTGGGACTTGACAAAAGAAGAGAATGGTAAATGTCCCAACTCAGAGAAATGTTCATGGGTCATGCAAAGGAACCAACATCTCCTGATTGAGGGGAGAAGGTCTGACAGTTCGAGATCTCTGGCCTTCCCCTTATCTACAGAATAGCAGCCCTGGTTACCATGGCAACATCAAAGGTCCATGACTAGGATCACAGCATCATACCCAGCCCTCTCCTGCAGCTGCCCATACCTCAAATTAACTCTTCCTTGACCAGTGAAATAAGTCACTCGGCCCGAAGCTCACCACACAGCACCTGGCCCTGGCATAGAGGCTTTTTGGATGTTGGGAGTGGGGGGGTTATGAATCCAGCGGAGAAGAAGGAATGGGCTCTGAATCAGAAAGCAAGCACTGACTCTCAGGAAGGAGCTTTCCCATTATGAGATTTAAGTGGGTTTTCCCTTAGTCAAGAGGAATTTGTCCTGATACAATACACACTCTCCAGCCCCCACTGTGTCAAGCCAAGGATAGAGCCTGATTAAGAGCGTGGGCTCTAGAGTCAGAGAATCCAGATCCAGGCCCACTTTTGCCCCTAGCTGGCTGTGAGGACTTAAGCGGGGCACCTCTGTAAACAGGAGCTGTAGCAGCAGCTACCACTTAGGATAATGGGGAGAGAAAATGGGTTCAATAATACAGGTAAACTGCCTCACCCCAAGCCCTGCTCCCTGGGGCTGCCTGAGCTTTCTGGGTCCCTGAGGTTCTGTCTCAAACCACACAGAGGTACAGTTAGGGGGTACAGAGACCATGCAGCCAGCTCCAGTGTCTTCTTAATAGATCTGAAGCCAGGTGTCCCCACCAGAGCTGGGGATAAAGATGATCATCTAGGGGGCAGGGTAAGCCCCCTAAAAGAAACAGAAAATTGCTAGGTTACTTACCGGGGCTCAAGCCACAACCACACAGCAGTACAGTATAGGCAGCCCAACTCAGCTGGAGAAATTTCTGAGAAGGGGACTTTACACATTAACAATCACAGCAAATCAAGAACATTTGTCCATTAGAGGAGTTCCCATCGTGGCACAGCAGAAATGAATCCGACTAAGAACCATGAGGTTGTGAGTTCAATCCCTGGCCTCGCTCAGTGGGTTAAGGATCCGGCGTTGCCTTGAGCTGTGGTGTAGGTCGCAGACGCGGCTCAGATCCCACGTTGCTGTGGCTGTGGCATAGGCCGGTGGCTACAGCTCTGATTAGATCCCTAGCCTGGGAACCTCCATATGCCGCGGGTGCAGCCATAAAAAGGACAAAAGACAAAACAAAACAAAACAGAAAAAACATTCGTCCATTAGAAATTTAGGATTTAAAGCCCCGAAGGGCATTTCAAGAACTTTCTTCTCTCTCTCTCATTCTCTCTTTCTTTTTTTTTTTTTTTTTTTTTGTTCTTCCCTTAAGAGAATCCCAGGATGCACATAATTTAAGAATTTTATGGTTTCTTTTTTCTTTACTTTTATTTTTTTCATTTTTAGGGCTGTCCCTGTGGTATATGGAAATTCCCAGGCTAGGGGTCAAATCAGAGCTGCATCTGCAGGCTATTCCACAGCCAGAGCGACACCAACACCATATCCAAGCCTCATCTGTGACCTTCACCACTATTTGTGGCAAATATCAGGCCAGGGATTGAACCTACATCCTTACAGACACCATGCTGGGATCTTAACCCACTGAGCCACAGTAGGAACTCCCTGGTTTCTTTTTTTTTCCTGCCTTCCCTAAGAGATAAATAGGAGCAATCACAACAGCTAAAAGTAACAGAGTGTTTTTGTTTGATCCTCAGTCCTCCCTAACAGGTGCACACTTATAATCACGATCTTCATCTGACAGAAGGGAAGCTGAGGCCTGCGGTGACTCCCTTTCTCACCCAAGTCACACAGCCCACAAGCGGAAGAACGATTTAACACAGAAGGATTAACTCCAGAGTGTGGGTGTTGATCGCCAGGCTACACTGCCCACATGGCCTCTGCTTGAACAGGCAGGGGTTCAGAGCCCAGGGCACACCCTCCAGACAGCTTTGCTGAATGGGGAATGAGTCATTTTCAAGTTTTCTTTTTTCTTTTCTTGTGTGTGTGTGTGTGTGTGTGTGTGTGTGTGTGTGTGTGTGTGTGTGTGTGTGTGTGTTTAGGGCTGCACCGTAGCATATGGTAGTTCCCAGGGGCTGAACTGGAGCTACATCTGCTGGCCTGCACCACAGCCCACAGCAACACAGAGTCCAAGCTGTGTTGCAGCCTGCGACAACCCCAGAACCTTAACCCACAGAGCAAGGCCAGGGATCAAACCCGCATCCTTGTGGATACTAGTTGGGTTCTTAACCCGCTGAGCCACAACAGGAACTCCCAGACTTTCTTAAACATGGCCTTCACTCTCAGCATGGCTCACCTTTGAGGACCCAATATTCTTCCTTCTTCTAATTTCTCCTTCCTCCAGTCCTACTTCTTTATTGCTGAAGTTATCTTTCCAACAGCAAACATCCATCGTATTTTCCTTCTTAAATCTTTCAGTGACTCCCCACTTCCCAGAGCAAACAGCCCAAACTCCTCAGCAAGGCTCCCTGGACACCTCTCAAATGCAGCCCCTGCCCCGTCCCAACCTCCTCTCCTACCACCTCCTCCAAACCTCTCAGCTCAAGGCACACTGACCAGCTGCCGCTCCCTCAATGGACTCCACATGCTGGTGAGATGCCCTTCACTGGAGGTACTGAATGAACCTCTCCCATAGGTCATGTTTCTGTTCTAATGCATGGTATTTGAGAGAAGGAGATAGTGATCAGACTGCCAGGAGTAAATCTAAGATCCTCTACTCACAAATCGGGTGTCCTTGGGAGTGTAACTTCACTTCCTGCTGCCTCAGTTTCCTGCCCTGCAAGTGGCACAAAAGATGATCCTCGCAGGACACTTGCAGAGACTAAAGGAGATAAACAGCCATAGAATCTTCCCTGATCTATGTTTGTCTCACTGGGGCGCCCATTTTTCACATATTTCAAATAACTCCACTCCAGCCATCAGTCAAAAAGACGAGCAATAAATGCTGGCGGGGATGTGGAGAAACGGGAAGAACGCTTGTGCACTAGCGATGGGGTTGTAAACCGGCACAGCCACTGCAGAAAACAGAATGAAGTTTCCTCAGATAGAAAAAATAGAACTACCTTATGATGCAGCAATTTCACTTCTGAGAATATATCCAAAGGAAGCAAAAATACTAACTCCAAAAGATATCTGCGGAGTTCCCTTCGTGGCTCAGTGGTTAACGAATCCGACTAAGAACCATGAGGTTGCGGGTTCGATCCCTGGCCTTGCTCAGTGGGTTAAGGATCCGGCGTTGCCATGAGCTGTGGTGTAGGCTGCAGACGCGGCTCGGATCCCACGTTGCTGTGGCTGTGGAGAAGGCCGGCAGCTACAGCTCCTGTTAGACCCCTAGCCTGAGAACCTCCATATGCCGCGGGTGTGGCTCTACATAAAAGGCAAAAAGACCAAAAAAATAACATAAAAATAAAAATAAAAATAAAATAAAACAAAAGATATCTGCACCCCCAAGTTCATCACAGCATTTGCAACGGGCAAAACCTGGAAACAACCTAAGTGGCCACCGACAGAAGAATGGATAAAGTTGTGAGATGAGATAGATGGATGGGTGGATGGATGGATAGATAGATAGATAGATAGATAGATAATGGAATGTTACTCAACCATAAAAAAAATGAGGAAATCCTGCCATTTGCAAAAACATGGATGGAACTTGGGGACATCAAGCTAAGCAAAATAGGTCAAAAAAGAGAAATAGAAATGCTGTATGATCTCACTTACATGTGAAATGTTAAAAAAAATCTCACAGAAAAAAAGATCAGGGATGGGGAGATGGGGAAAGGGAACTGGAGGAAGGCAGTGGAAAAGTACGAACTTCCAGTTATAAGTAAGTACTAGGAATGTAAGGTACGATTTTATTACCATAGTTAGTTAACACTGCCGTATGGTATATATGAAAGTTGTTAAGAGAATAAATCTAAGTGTTCTCGCCACAAGGGGAAAACGTTTTTTTTCTCTATATCTGTATTAGGTGATGGATGCTAAGTCAACGTTTTGCGGGAATATTTCACAATAAATGTTCAAACCATTATGCTGTACACAAAGTTATACAGTGATACATATCAACCATATCTCAGTAAACCTGGGAGGAAAACAGCTCCATTCAAATAACTTTGAATTATTGGTTTATATGCCTGTTCCTCCAGGGTTTCTCAACTTACTGACATGTGAGACTGGATAATTCTTTGTGATAAGTGTCTGTGCTGTGCATTGGTGGATGTTTGGCAGCAGCCCTGGCCTCTCCCCACTGATGCCTATAGCATCTTTCCAACTGTGACAACCACATATGTATGTGTAACCAGGTCACCACGCTGTGCAGCTGGGTATAATGGAAAAAAATAAATAAATATTTTTTAAAAAAAATGCCACACACATGGTCATCCCAGACACACAGTCTGGAAGCAAACCCTCCCCATTAAGAAACACTGTTTGAAATCCTGAGCTCCTTGAAAATACTATCAACAGCAGCAGCAGCAGCAGCAATAGCTACCCTTTTGGGGGGTACTCAACTGGCCAAGCACAGTTCAAAGCCAGTCTCGTGAATGATAGAATTTAATCCTCTCAATTCCCTAAGGGTGAGGAATTTTAGGCACATTATTGGTAACAGAATCACCGAGAGGTTAGCAATACACTCAAGGTGTGTTTTATCCTCATCTTTTCTATCCCCAACACCTCGCACATTACCTGATATAACAGAAGCTCAATAGCACCTTAAAGAATGTGTGGATGAATTAATTAATGAGACAGGCTCCTCCATAACAGCAATTGGGGCTCTCTCCCAGAGCCCCATGGTATCCCAAAAAAAAGGGTTTAAGTCTTTGGAAAATCCATCCCCAGCTGTGGCTATTTTAAGTTATCCAAGCTTTTCATGGCTGTTATGTTGCTCCGGGTACTTTGTTTTTGTTATTAATAACATGAATTACACCTTCTCGATTAGCTCTATGAGAGGTCAATCCAACCAAGAGTCCTGACACTACCAGATAAATACCATCATGCTAATTTTTTACTTATTGGTCAGATATGACATTAATATTGGTGAGATACAATAATACTATTTTCCAGCTTAGAAAACACCACAATAACCTTTCCAAACACTGTGTTTCTTTTTTTTTTTTTTCTTTTTATGGCCGCACTTGCAGTGCATGGAAGTTCCCAGGCTAGGGGTCGAATTGGAGCTGCAGTTGCCAGCCTACACCAGAGCCACAGCAACACCATATCCAAGTTGTATCTGTGACCTATACCACAGCTTGCAGCAATGCTGCATCCTTAACCCACTGGATGAGGCCAGGGATTAAACCCACATCCTCACAGAGACAATGTTGGGTCCATGCGCACACGCATGCACATGTGCGCACGCACGCACACACACACACACCTTATTTCATAGAAACCTTTGAGGTCAAAGGATGAGTCTTAACGGCAGTACCATAATTAACATCTCTACCCTCCACCACCCTATCATCATTCTGGATCTGAACTCTTCCATAAAGGAGAAAGCCAAAGAATGGGCAATCAAGAAATACTTAATTAATAAACAAATACATGAATAACCTCAGATATCTTGTGGTATCACCAATGTTACAGGTTTAATTTGATATCTCATTCCAAAAGCACTTTTCTATTGGGCAATAATTAGATATAGAGCCCTGGAGAGGCTTTCCATGGATGCAAAGATAATAAGGTATGATTTCTTTCCTCAAGATCTCACTATCCAAGAAGGAAAATTCAGGCATGAATCCAGATTCAATTCACACCAACTAAATAAAAAGGATCTCGCCACACAGCACAACAATATGTATAATTCCTTACTTAAAATTACTCCAGAACTGTTTCCTCCATTCTCTTTGGCATTCTGAGTCTTAAATTTGGCATAGATTGTACAACACTCTCATCACTGCACGTTTGGTAGCATTTTCCCATGAAACGAAAAAAAGAAAAGACAAGGCCACCAAAGAAAGAGTGACATGGAACACCACCCTTAGCTTTTAGCATTTTCAAGTTTGGGTTGTTGTTGTTGTTTTTTACAGCCAAACCTGCAGCACATGGAAGTTTCTGGGACAGGGGTCGAACTGGAGCTGCAGCAGTGGGCTATGTCACAGCCATAGCAACCCCTGATTCTTAATCCAGTAAGCAAGGCTAGGGAACGAACTTGCATCCTCACAGACATAACATCCGGTGCTTAACCCACTGAGCCACAACAGGAACTATTTAAAAAAATTTTTGAACAAAAATTGTTGGACACCAAAATACATAAATACCTCCTGCAGCTCAATATCAAGAAAAACAACCTCATCCAAAAATGGGCAGAAGATCTCAACAGACAATTGTCCAAAGAAGACATATAGAGATGGCCAAAAAATACATGAAAATATGTTCAACATCACTGATTACTAGAGAAATGCAAATCAAAACTACCATGAGGCACTACCTTACACCAGCCAGAATGAAGATCATCAAAAGTCTATAAATAAATGCTGGAGAGGGTGTACAGAAAAGGGAACCCTCTTACACTGCTGGTGGGAATGTAATTTGGTACAACCATTATGGAAAACAGTATGGAGATTCCTCAAAAAACTAAAAATAGAATTACCATATGATTCAGCAATCCCACTCCTGGGCCTCTATCCAGAGAAAACCATGACTCGAAAAGATACACATAGGCCAATGTTCATTGCAGCACTACATACAATAGCTAAAACATGAGAGCAACCTAAACGTCCACTGACAGAGTAGTGGATAAGGAAGACACAGAATGGTACATATATACAATGGAATATTACTCAGCCATAAAAAGAATGAAATAGTGGCATTTGCGGCAACATGGATGGACCTAGCAATTATCATGCTAAGTGAAATTACTCAGACAGTGAGATACAAATATCATATGCTCTCACTTATATATGGAATCTTAAAAAAAAAAGGATACAATGAACTTATTTGCAGAACAGAAACAGAGAGACTTTGAAAAACGTATTAAAAAACAAAAGGAGACAGGTAGGTGGGGCAGGGGGTGGGAAGGTAGGGATGGACTGGGGATTTGGGATGGAAAATGTTCTCAAATTAGGTTGTGATGATGGTTGCACAACTATAAATATAATAAAATTCACTGAACCTAAAAAATTGTAGGACATAGGTATGAAATAACATTTATTCCCAGGAGGAAAATATTTCTATTAATCTAAGAATCAAGTCAGATTATCAAAACTAATTTAAAAGAATACAACTACTATGAAAGGACCAGGTCATAAGTAGCCTCAGAATTCCCCTATCCTATCAGTGTAGCCAGAATAGATAAATAAATAAGCCGGCCCTATGGCCCAGACTCACGAATTCTACAGAATCCTGGATGGTAGTAGCCATTAGAATTCAATGCTGGGAATCCCAGAGTCAGAAGGATAGGTGAAAGCTGTCTTTTCTATCCCTCTGCATTCCAAACTCTAGAATGTCCAGAAAGAGGGGACTCTCCCTCGCCTCCATGAATGTCACCGCCTTCCACCACTACTCTGTGGTTCAGAAGGGTGTGCAGATTGGAAATCAAACTTCAGTCCCAGAGGCAGCCATCCTCCCTCACCTCCAAGGTGAAGCCCTCCAACTGAGTGCTCAACTAGTTCCCTCTCCTCCTCCTGGGACTTGGTCCTCTCGGCCTTTCACACACTTAAGCCTCCTGTTTCATCCCTCACCATCATACCACCTTCCATGACCCAGCATCTCCCAGGTCCCTTCCCAGCCTCACTTCACCCCTGCCAAGGCCACCCTCACCCCTGCTTCTTCTGCCCTGCTTCTGTAGGTGCAAGCCCAAAGTTCTCTGCCCCCATTTTTTATCAATGCTTTTCCTTAACATTCAAGGTAGGAAAGCACTTTAGCACAGTGCCTGATTCAGAGTAAGTTCAAAAACAGCAATCTTCGCTATTACCATCACTGATATCCTTATTATTTCAGCCCCACAAATCCATCAAAGCCTCTTTCAAGTCACTAGCAGCCTCCCCATCCCACATCTGGTGACCTTTTCTCTGCTGTTCTCCATTCTCATTAATACAACACCCTTGCTTATTTAAAATTCTGTCTTTCTTTGGTTTCTAGGCTACCCTCTTACCCTAGCATCTCACACAGATTTAAAAGTTAATCAGCATACATAGGTGGCCTTGAATTTGAAAATTCAAAACGCTTTCCCAGCTGCTTCCCCTGGCCACCACATCCAAAAGCAGGTGATGTAGGACATAGCCCACACCTACATTGTATCTCCGGCCCCTCTTCCCCCCACATTGTCACAGGTCTCCACTCAAATGTCACTTCCCAGAGAAGACCTCCATGACCATCAGGGGCATCTCAACCAAAGGCAAAGCTCGGTGAACCAGCAAGACAAAGTCAATGCCACCCTCTCCCCCCACAGATTGTTCTATGGTCAACTCACTCCCCGCTCACCTGGATCAATGTCTCCAGCTCCTGTGGGCTCACACAGATATGATCTCGCAGGAATTCTGCCTTCTCCAAGGCAATGGTGTTCTTTTGGCTGCTCTCAAAGGGCTGCTCCAATGCCCGGAAGACGAGACCGCCCGTGACGAGGTAGACCACCACAACCACGAAGATGGCAACCACCGTTTTCCACTTCATGACAGTCTGCAGGCCCCCCTGGGAGGCACCTTCCATTCTGGCTACCACTGTGGCTCGGGAGGAGATGGAGAGGCGGGGGGCTGTGTAATGCCCGTTAGTGGCGCCCTTGGGCTGGCACACCGGGGGTGCTGCTGCAGGAACGGCCACTGATAAACAGGGTGGGCGAGAGGGGAAAAAAGAGTTTATAAACACAAAACCCAAAACTTGTCAGAAACAAAGCACAGATGTCTTTCTCAGCAGAGTTTTCCAACGTGAGAATTAAAAAATTGGTCCATCAAGCCCACAGGGAGGGAATTCGATCAGTTGCTAGGTGTCTGTTCGAGTTCGAAAATAAATGAGCACCAGGAGTTCTGGTTTTTAAAAAAACAATGTTAACTGAATATGAAATGTTTATTTTTCTCTAAAAGGGTCCAAATTTGAAAGCCATGATTCTGTAATTTATCATTCATCTCCTCCCTTAGTTTCCTTAAGTGATGTGTAAGATACACAGCAAACCACCTTATTGTAAAAACAGACGTATTGTTCAATTTGGAGAGGAAATAAATAGGAGAAAGATACCCATTTCCTCTCTCCAAGTACTGAGGGCTGGGTGATACCAAGAGTATAGAAGAGATGAGCATCTAGCAGGTTTAGAAATTTTCTTATCCAGGTCACAAAACAAAAGAGTGAGCTTGCTATAGGGGGAGTCAAAAATCATATACAGTGACCCTCAGATCAAGGTAAAGGAGTAGGAGGGCAGGGAACTCACCCCTACCTCCACAAATGCTTCAAAAATACATCTACAGGTGGGGACTCATGCTCCTGGGAGGGGACTCAGAAGGTAGATTACATGAGCAGAGACTCTCCCTAGGGAGTGAGTGGTTCAAACCTCATATTGGGCGCCCCAGCCCTGGGATCTGACAAAAATAAGACAAGCCCCCTTGACTGGTTTGAGGGCTTGTGGGACTAACAGGAGGACTGTGGGAAGCCTGGAATCTTTTCAGGAGAAGTATACTTGAGCCGGCTTGCTCCCAAAGCAAGGCAGAGAAGGCAAATTAAAACCACACAGGTGGCTGAATGGTTTTCTGTGACTACCCAGCATGTACACCAGCCTCAGATGAATGAACTTCCCAGCCCTGTTTGCCTCACATCACATCACAGCTCCACACTAGAATGAGAGCTGCCATGACCAAGGAAAACACCTTAGCTGTGAGACACTGAGGCAGCTCAAACCTGAAGCAGCACCTGAGCATGGTGGAGGCCATTGCTATCACTTATATAGGTGGTGCAACAGAGGCTGTAAAACCACAGACTGTACCTCAACCCTCACTGAGTGTCTGTGCCAGCTCCTCTTGATCCAGCACTGTTCCCCTCTGGAGCAAGGGCGCCAATGCTGGGAGGGAGAGAGCACATGCTGGAAGGGAATTAAGCTGGCTCAGAAGTCCAACCTTCAGGGCTTCTGCAGTAGCAACTTGAGACCTGACCCTGTTTCCCATAGGATGGTAGCAGGCACTGAGCATAGAAGCGCCAGCTCACATCTGGCTCTGGCCCCAGCCCCTCCATCTCCAGCCCCACCTTCCGCCAAGATGATGGATGCCAGCACAATCTGAGGAAAGATGTGCCTTGTGTCCACATCAAATCTAGCTCTCTGGGCAAAGACTACATAGGACTGTTCCAACACAAGGAGCAAAAAATAACTTTTTCATCTAATTGCATAAAGACAGAGAAAGAAAAGGAAAATGAAAAGACAGAAGAATTTGTTTCAATTACAATAGCATAAAAAACAACTAATGAAACAAAAATAAAAAATTTACCAAATAAAGAATTCAAAGCATTAGTAATAAAAATGCTAACTGAATTAGGGAAAAGAATAGATGAACCCATGATAATTTTAACAAGGAACTAGAAAATGTAAAAAAAGAACCAGTTAGACCAACAAATACAATGACTGACATGAAAAGCACACTAGAAGGAATCAACAGCAGACTAGGTGATAAAGAAAAATGATAAGGGATCTAGAAGATGGAATAGCAGAAATTACCCAATCAGAGCAACCAAAATAAAAATAAAATTTAAAATGAGAAAAGTTTAAGGTATATCTTAATATTATAAGGATAATATTAAATGTACCAACACTAGCATTGTAGGTGTCCCAGAAGAAGAGAGAGAGAGAATGGGGTTGAAATATACTTTATGAAAATAGTTGAAAAATTCCCAAACCTGAAGAAGGAAACAGATATCAGGTACAGGAAGAACAGAAGGTACCAAATAATCTGAACCAAACAGACTCACTCCAAGATATATCAAAATTAAAATGGCAAAACTTGGAGTTCCCATCATGGCTCAGTGGTTAACGAATCCGACTAGGAACCATGAGGTTGCGGGTTCGATCCCTGGCCTTGCTCAGTGGGTTAAGGATCTGGCGTTACCGTGAGCTGTGGTGTAGGTTGCAGACGTGGCTCAGATCCTGCATTGCTGTGGCTGTGGTGAAGGCCAGCAGCTACAGCTCCTGTTAGATCCCCTAGCCTGAAAACCTCCATATGCCATGGGTGCAGCCCTAGATAAGGCAAAAAGACAAAAATAAATAAATAAATAAATAAATAAATAAATAAATAAATAAGACAAAACTTAAAGATAGAGAATTGCAAGGCAGCAAGAGAAAAACAAAGAGTTATATACAAAGAACCCCCCCCCCCATAAGGCTATCAGCTGACTTCTCTGCAGAAACTTTACAGGCCAAAAGGGAATGCCATGATATAGTTAAAGTACTGAAAGGGAAAAACAACCTGCAAACTGGGACATTCTACCCAGCAAGATTATCATTTAGAATTGAGGGAGAGATAAAACAAACAATCAAAAACCGAGTTTGTCATTACTAAACCAACCCTAAAAGAAATGTTAAAGGGTCTTCTTTAAGTGGAAAAGAAAAGGCTACAAGAAGTAAGTACCTATAGGAAAGGGGAAATTCCACTAGTAAATGAAAATATATAGTAAAAGCTGAGGATTATAACCAGTTAAATAAGCTAGTATGTAGATTAAAAGACAAAAAATTATAAAATCAAGTATTACTACAATAATTAGTAAATGGATAAACATGAAGACATAAAATATTACATCAAAAACAAAAAATATGTGAGAGAGAAGTAAAAAATATAGAGGTTTTAGGATGGGCTTGAACTTGAAGGACTACTTTGTTTAAAACAAATACAATTATAGGTCAACACATGTGAGCCCCATGGTAACCACAGTCAAAATCTACAATAGATACACAAAAACAAGAGAGAAAGGGACACAAGCATACCACTAAAGAAAATCATCAAACCACAAATGAAGGAACTAAAAGAAGAAAAAAAGAATAGGGAAGAACTATAAAAACAATAAGAAAACAAGTAACAAAATGGCAATAAGTATATATATATATATATATATATATATATATATATATATATATATCAATAGTTACTTTAAACGTCAATGGACTAAATGTTCCAGTCAAAAGATGGCTGACTGGATTAAAAAAATCCAAAACCCACCTATGTACTGCTTACAAGAGACTCACTTCTGAACTAAAGACATGCACAGACTGAAAGGGCATGGAAAAAGACATTTTATGTGAATGGCAATAACAAGAAAGCAGAGGTAGCAATGCTGACATCAAACAAACAGACTTTAAAACAAAGTATATAACAAAAGACAAAGAAGGTTATCATATAATGACAAAAGGATCAATACAAGAAAGTATATATTATACTCAATATATATGCACCCAATATTAAGATATAAAGAGAGAAATTGACAACAGTAAAATAATAGTAGTAGTATCCCATTCACATCAATTTACAGATCATCTATAGGCAACGGTGGTCTTAAATGACACAATAAATCAGTTGGAGTTAATAAATACATACAGAACATTCCATCCAAAAGCAGAATACACGTTCTTTTCAACTGTATGTGGAACATTCTCCAGGTTAAGTCACATGCTAGGCCATAAACTAAGTCTTGACAAATTTAAAAGGATAGAAATTATATTAAGCATTTTTTTCTGACCACAAATGTAAGAAACTTGAAATCAATTACAGAAAGAAAAATAGGAAAATCAGAAACCCATGGAGACTAACCAACACGCTATAAAAAAAAAAAAACCAATGGGTCAATGAAGAAATCAAAAAGGAAATCAGGAAATACCCCAAAATAAATACAGAAGTAAGAAGCTTGAAATCAATTACAGAAAGAAAAATGGGAAAAACAGAAATCCATGGAGACTAACCAACATGCGATGAAAAAACCAATGGGTCAATGAAGAAATCAAAAAGGATATCAGGAAATACCCCAAAATAAATGAAATGGAAAAAACTTCCCAAAACCTAAAGGATTCAGCAAAAGAAGTTCGAAGAGGGAAGTTTATAGCAATACATGCCTTGACAAACAAGAAAAATCTCAAATAAACAACCTAACCTTCCATCTAAAGAAATCAGAAAAAGAACAAACAAAGCCCAAAGTCAGGAGAAGGAAGGAAAATGAAAGAGGAAATAAAATAGAGACCAAAAAAAAAAGAAAAGAAAAAGAAAAATCAGTGAAAACAAGAGTTAAGTTTTGGAAAAAATAAAATAAAATTGTTAAGCCTTTAGCTAGGCTCATGAAAAAGAAAAGAGAGAGGACACAAACAAACAAAGTTAATAAATGAAAGAGGAGAAATAACAACTGATATAACAAAAATACAAAAAATCGTAAGAGAATACTGCAGTTATGCCAACAAATTGAACAACCCAGAAGAAATGGACAAATTTCTAGAAACATACAGCCTGCCAAGACTGAGTCAGGAAGAAGAAGACAGAATGAACAGACCGATTACTAGATGTAAAATTGAATTTGCAATAATAATTTTAAAATCCCAGCAAACAAAAGTCCAGGATAGTATGGCTTCATAGGGGAATTCTACCAAACATATAAACAAGGCCTAACACCTTTCCTCCTCAAAATATTCCCCCAAAATTGAAGAGGATGGAACACTCTCAAATTAATAATTCTATGAGGCCACCATTACCTTGATAACAACCAGACAAAGGTGCTACAAAAAAAAAGACAATTACAGGCCAATATCTCTGATAAATTTAGATGCAAAAATCCTCAACAAAATATTAGCAAACCAAATCCAACAATACATGAAAAGGATCATACACCATGATCAAGCTGGACTTATTCCAGGGTCACAGGATGGTTCAACATTTGAAAATCAGTCGGTGTGATATACCTCACTAACAAAAGGAAAGATAAAAATCACATGATCATCTCAATAGATGCAGGAAAAGCATTTGACAAAATTCAACACCTAGTCATGATAAAAACTCATCAAAGTTGGTATTGAGGGAACATATAGCAACATAATAAAGGCCATTTATGCCAAACCCACAGCAAACATAATACTTAGCAGTGAAAAGCTGAAAGCCTTCCACTAAATTCAGGAACAAGACAAGGATGCCAGTTCTCTCCACTTCCATCTAACAGAGTATTGGAAGTCAGAGAAGAAATCAGATAAGCAAAAGAAATAGAAGGTATCCAGATTGGAAGGGAAGAGGTAAAACTGTCACTATTTGTAGATGACATGATACACTATATAGAGGATCCTAAAATATCCACCCCAAAACTACTAAAACTAATAAATGAATTCAGCAAAGTTGCAAGATTCAAGATTAATATACAGAAATATGCTATGTTTCTATACACTAGCAATGGAATATCAGATAGAAAAAAATTTTTAATCCATTTTAAATTACATTTAAAAATACCTAGGAATAAACTTAACTGAGGAGGTTAAATACCTATACAATGAAAATTATAAAGCACTGATGAAAGAAACTGAATATGGTCCAAAGAAATGGAAAGATATCTCATGCTCTTGGACTGGAAGAATTAATATTGTTAAAATGTCCATACTACCCAAAGCAACCTACAGATTTAATTCAATCCCTATCAAAATATTCACAACATTTTTCACAGAACTAGAACAAGTAATCTTGTTTTATATGAAACCACAAAAGGCCCCAATTGCCAAAGCAATCTTGAAAAAAAAAAAAAAGGAACAAAGCTGGAACTATCATGCTCCCTGACTTCAAACTATATTATAAAGCCACAATAATCAAAACAGCATGACATTGGCTGTAACAGTAACCAAAACAGACACACAGGTCATTGGAACAGAATAGAGAGCCAAGAAATAAACCCATGCGCCCATGGTCAATTAATCTATGACATGGAAGCAAGAAAATACAATGGAGAAAACGCAGTCTCTTCAACAAGTGTGCTGAGAAAACTGGACAGCTACATGTAAAAGAATGAAAATAAAACATTTCCTCACACCATATATAAAAATAAATTTAAACTCAAAATGGATTAAAGATGTAAATGTAAGACCTGAAACCATAAAACTCCTAGAAAAGAATATAGGCAGAACACTCTTTGACTTAAACTACAGCAATATTTTTTTGAATCTGCCTCCTAAGATAAAAAGAAAAAAGTAAAAATAAACAAGCGGGACCTAATTAAAGTTAAAAGCTTTAGCACAGCAAAGGAAACCATCAACAAAACAAAAAGACAACCTGCTGGATGAAAGAAAATATCTGCAAATAATATGATCAATAAAGGGTTAATATCCAAAATGTATAAACAGTTCATGGAAAGAGAAAGGACAGTTTATATAACTTAATATCAAAAAACCAAACAACTCATCTGAAAAATGGGCAGAAACCTCTATGTCCATCGACAGATAAATGGATTAAGAAGATGTGATACAGATATACAATGGAATACTACTCAGACATAAAAAAGAATGAAATAAATAATGCCATTTGTAGGACTTTCGGTCATGGCTGAGCAGTTAACAAATCTGATTAGCACCCATGAGGACACAGGTTTGATCCCTGGCCTAGCTCAGTGGGTTAAGGATCTGGTGTTGCCATGAGCTGTGGTATAGGTCACAGACGTGGCTTGGATCCCACGTTGCTGTTGCTCTGGTGTAGGCCAGCGACTACAGCTCCTATTAGACCACTAGCCTGGGAACCTCCATATGCCTCAGGTACAGCCCTAAAAAAGACAAAAAAATAATAATAATGATGCCATTTTCAGCAACATAGACGCAACTAGAGATTATCATACTAAGTGAAGTAAGTCAGAAAGAGAAAGACAAATACTGTATGATAACACTTACCTGTGAATCAAACACATAGCACAACAAATGAACCTATCTGCAGAACAGAAACAGACTTGCAGACATAGAGAACAGTCTTATGCCAAGGGAGAAGGGGCAGGGAGTGGGATGGACCAGGAGTTTGGGGTTAGTAGATGCAAACTATTACATTTAGAATAGATGAGCAAGGAGGTCCATCTAATCTCATGGGATAAACCATAATGGAAATGAATATTAAAAAGATTGTGTATGTATATGTATATATATACATACGAGTCACTTTGCTGTATAGCAGAAATTAACACATTGCAAATGAACTGTAATTTTTCAAAAATGGGTAGAAGACATGAACAGACATTTTTCCAACAAAGACATACAGATAGCCAACAGGAACACTAAAAAATCCTCAACATCACTATCGTCAAAGAAATGCAAATCAAAACCACAAGCAAGTTCCCACTGTGGCTCAGCAGGTTAGGAATCCGACTAGTATCCATGAGGATGTGGGCTCAATCCCTGGCCTTGCTCAGCAAATTAAGGATCCAGCATTGTGGTGAGCTGTGGTGTATGTCACAGAAATGGCTCGGATCTGTTGTTGCTATGGTTGCGATGTAGGCCAGCAGCTGTAGCTCCAATTTGACCCCTAGACTGGGAGCTTCCATATGCCGCAGGTGTGGCCCTTAAAAAAATAAAATGAAATATAATCTCACTTCTGTCAAAATGGCTATCATCAAAAAGTCTAGGAGTTCCTACTGTGGCACAATGGGACAGGCAGCATCTCTGCAGCGCCAGGATTCAGGTTCAATCTTCAGCCCCACACAACGGGTTAAAGGATCCAGTATTGCCGCAGTTGCAGCATAGGTTGCAACTGCAGCTCAGATCTGAACCCTGGCCTGGGAACTCCATATGCTGTGGGACAGCCACGAAAAAAAAAAGAGAGATAGAGAGAGAGAAAGGCTACAAATAGAGGAGTTCCCTGGTGGTCTAGCGGTTAGGATTTGGAAAAAAACTAAAAATAGAACTACCATATGATCCAACAGTTCGACTGCTGGGTATATACTCAAAGAAAGTGAAAACACTATTTTAAAAGATATATTGTATAGCACAGGGAATAAAGCCAATGGTTTATAATAACTCTAAATGGAGCATAACCTTCAAAAATTGTGAATCATCTTGTTGTACACCTAAAACACAGAATATTTTAAAATCAGCTATACTTAGTCACTTATGATGGACTAATAAGAAAAACATATCTTCTCATATGTATATGAGAAAAATAACGTTCATACGTTATGTGTGACTGGGTCACCTTGCTATACAGTAGAAAATTGACAGACACTGTAAACCAGCTATGATGGAAAAAATAAAAATCATTTAAAACAAGCCCTATTCAATAATAACAAAATACCTTTTTCTGGTATGTGAGAAAAAAAAGTCATCTGTTTATTTTTATCATTTCCCTTTTTATAAAGAGCTTTCAGTATATCAGGACATCAAAAAATGAATAAAGGACATTTAATAAAAAAATTTCATTGGCTTAACCTAATAAATAAATAAGCAACAAGGATATATTGTACAACCTAGAGAAATATGGCCATTTTATTTTGTAATAACTTTAAATGAAGTATGACCTAGAAAAATATTAAATTACTGTTTTATACCTGAAACTGATACAATCAACTATACTGCAATTGAAAAAAAAATCAATCAGAGTAAAGAAAGTTTGGGTTTCCGAAGACTACTAAGGGTGAGGAAAAAGAAAGGTGGGCATAATAAGGAAAGGAAGCAAAGTGATATTTTACACAAATTAACCTAGTTTCCTAAAAAATTCGATTCATAAAATAGACCCTAAATATATTTCTCAATGGAAAATGCGATGACTTAGATGTAATGACTCCTGATCTATTCATGATAGACTTCTTCTTCTATTTTCCTCAAATAAGAAGTCATTGGAAATGAAATTTCCCCTGGTGTTCAGAACACATCGAATTCTTAAAGGTTCTTGTTCTCTGTAAGGGCAATTTCATTAGCTTGGAGATAAATACGTTAAGTTGGGGACTTTTCTGGAACGGCAGGAAGTTCAGGGTAGTGTCACACACAGAATGGTATCACGCATTTCAGAAATCTGCCTTGTGCATAATGAACAGACTTTTACCTTTGATTTTGTTCTCCCTTTATTATGCCGATGCTTCTCATGGCCTCTGTCATGGTGCAGCTTGGCTGTTGTGCAAATAAGGTATTAGGAGATGACAAATCTAATTACCTAAGTGAGGCAAATAATCTCACTCGTGAGAGTTAAACTGCTCTCTCTCTGCCTTGGGAAACTCAGGATAAATAAAAGCACAGGCATGTCACTTCTCATTCAAAACACCAAAGACCCTGACAAACACCTGGCCAGAGAGGTGTTTGTAAAATCGACCTTTCCTCATATAACCTCAAAATCAGCGTTCCTCTTTGAAAACGAAGCTGCATATCAGCTCTTTATTGTACATTATTCCATCAAATAAATCAGTACATGTAACATGTCCTTCTGTGTTCATGTGACACGAACACAGAAGTATCTGGAATCTCTGATTGAAAGAATTAGAATCAGCACCCTGGGCATTACGTTCTTGCTAACCTTCCCTAAAGACCCTACATTCAGGTTCCTACTTGCCCCTGTTGACACATACAGAAAAGCTGAGCCTTGTCCAGGACGGCTTCCTTTCAACCTTGTCCTCATTTCCCATTCATTCGGCCTCCTCTCTGGATCTCAATCCCCTGCACCTCTCACCATCGCCCTGACCACCAGCCTCACCCAGACCTCCACCACATCGTGCCTGGACCAACCCAACAGCCTCCTAAGTGACCTCCTTGCTTCCACTTTCACCCACCTTCTGACCCATAAATCTGGGGTTAAATACCACTTCTAGAAGCACTTCCTCCCCTCCTCCCCTGCTCCTCTGCAGTCGCAGAAAAATAACCCCAAAGGTTATCCATTTCCTTATCCCTGGGACCTATGAAATTGTCACCTTCCACGGCAAAAGGAACTCTGCAGATAGGATTAAGCTAAGGATCCTGAGCTGAGAAGATGATCCTGGATTATCTGGGTGGGCCTACTGTAATCACAAATGTCCTTATAAAGGAATGCCGAAGGGTCAGAGAAACAGATGTAAAGACAGACGTAGAGGGCAGAGAGATGTGGCCACAAGACAAGGATGCAATCAGCCCCTAGAAGCCGGAAAAGACAAGCAACAGATTCTTCCCTACAGCTGCCAGGAGGAGACACATTTTCAACTTCTGACCTCTGGATCCATAAGATAATAAATTTGGGTTGTTTTAAGCCACTAAGTTTAGGACAACTTGTTACAGCAGCCACAGGAAACTAATACACTCCTCCCCCCAAATTAGGTCTTCCTTGGCCCCCACTCTTTGCTGTTAACAGAGCCTGTTTGCTCGTCACATGACTTAGAGCCCCAGGAGGGCAGGCACCGTGTCGACCCCCACCCACCCTGTCGAGTTCTTGAGGCAGAGTCAGCCATCTGAGTCCTGTGTCTCCCAGGCTGCCCTCAGTCACCGGCTGGAAGCAGCCCACGGGAACTGTGCGCATGGCAGAGTTCAAAGCAGCAGCTGGGACTCTCGCTCGGGTACAGCCCCTCCAGCTGGAGGCCTGCAATGCGCATGCCTGCTCCCAGCCACTACACATCCCCGCTTCACAGACAAAGAAACTGAGACCCAGAGAGCTTAAAAAACTAAGCCCAGCTCAGGTGGCCAGAAAATGGTGGAGCCAGGGTTCAAATTAGAATAACCTGACCTCAAAGTCAGTTCTCCTCTGGAGCATAAGAACTGAAAACGGGGTGGGGGGGTAGTAAAAAAGAAACTGGAGGAGTTCCAGCTGTGGTGCAGTGGGTTAATGATCTGGATTGTCTCTGTGGAAGCTTGGGTTCAATTCCTGGCCAGGCAGCTTTAAAGATCTGGCGTTGTGCAGCCATGAAAGTAAGAAAGAGAGGGAGGGGGAAGAGAGAGAGAGAGAGAGAGAGAGAGAGAGAGAGAGAGAGAGAGAGAGGGAGGGAGAGAAAAGAAGGAAGGAAGGAAGGAAGAAAGAAAGAGAGAGAGGGAGAAACGCTAGGTGGAAAGAGCTCTTTCATCTAAAATGTGTCAATAATGGATGAATCCTGTAAAGTAATGGCCTATCACATCTCGCAATTCCAACAGAGAGGATTTGGCAGCAAGACTTGATGAGAAAGAAAATGTTGGAAGACAATATCTCTTCCGTTAATTTTCATTTTAAAATGTTTCCTCACAAACGTTACCCCATCCTATTTTTTACCTAAACATGTATGGAGATGGGGGCATGTGTGGAAATCTTTTCTTTCTTTGTTTGGACAAGTTCTTAGTAATTTTATATTAGATTTTCCCTTGCCCCTGACACTTCGCTGCATCATCTATTCATGCATTCAATCAGCAAACATGTGAGTTCGCCGGGCACCATGCTTGGCACTGGGGATATATAAAAATGAGTAAGACACATCCTCAGAGGTAGTGGAAGAGCTGACAAAGGTCTGATGCATGTGTGATCCTTGCTTATCTTCACAAAACCTTCTACGGCAGGTAGTACCATTATCTATCCCCCCTGGATACAGAGGAACTGAGTCCTGGAGAGGTGACGCTGACTAGCCTGTCACAAGCTAGTAAGCAGTGACGTCCCTTGGAGCCACCTTCAAACCCTTAACCCAGAGTGTCTCCACTCCGACAGCACTTGGAACAAACAGCATCCACGGGAACCAGGGTCTCTTGGCAACGTGAAATGCAGCCCCCTCGGAGGTACCACTGTCACACAGCAACATGACTCTGCCTATTGACCCAGGCAAAGAACAGCTGTGATTGCAACACGCTGGCGAGAGTCTGTGAACACCTGCGTCCCCTCCCCAACCACCACACCTCCAGGTCTGGAACTGTGCCGGGGCCACCTGCACAGGCAGCTCGAGCTTCTAAAGAGCCCCAGATTACAGCTGAGCCTGGAATCCCCAAAAGGCTTCACTGGCTGGAGCAGAGGGTGGGTGTTGGGAAGAGGGCAGGAGAGATGAGGAGCAGACCATTCCAGCCCCATCAGAGCGTGGCTGTCACAGCAGCTGGTTTCTAAGAAGAGCTGAGAGAAGGCACCTGCTCCCTCTGATTCCAGAGACCCTGATAGCCAAAATTGTTTTCCCTGTTTCCATATAACAGTTTCACCGAGAGGGTGATCAAGCTGGTCCTGGTAAGAATGCAATGATACTCAGTCTAGACACACTGCATAACCAAGCCATGTCCCCAAATGCCACTGCGGGCAAGGCTCTACCTTTAGGTTTAATCACTGGCCTCTTCGTCTAGCCCTCTTGGAAAACTTCAGGCATTGTTTTCAGATTGAAGAGACCAAGGTATCATGAAATTTCCGGGACTCTTTAGAGACAGAGAGCCAAGACAAGAGGAAACTAGTCTGAAAGGGGAGGAAGAAGGAAGAATGTGCTACCACCTTGACTCGCCTCTCTCCACAGTCCAGACCCTCTCCTCTCACCTGAATTGCTTTGAGTCCGGCCCCTCTTAAATCCATCCTCCAACCGCAGCCAGGGGGCGCTCTCTCAGGTGTGGGTCTGATCACATCCACCTCATTCTCCAGCTTCTCTCAAGGCACCACGGAGCTTTAGAAGAACCTGCAGGCTCAGTGGCTTGCAGCAAGACTCCCTTCCAGGACCTGGTGCCTGCCTGTCTCCTCAGCCTCCCCGGCTGCCACGCCCCACATGCAGTCTTTGCCCCAGCCAAATCCAGCAGCACCCAGGCCTCTGCATGCCAAGCCCAGAGGAACAGGTCTTGCTTCCTAGATTCCTTTCTCCTTCCCACTCTTTACTTGCCAGCTGCTCCTCGATCTTCAAAACTCTTCACGTGTCACCACCTCCAAGAAGACCTCCCTAGCTGCCCACTCCCCAGTACAATCAGATGCTCTTCCTCTTGAAATTGTCTCTATGTCTCAATGTGGAGCTTATCACAGGGCCTACAACTGGAAGGCTCCTACTTACAATTTGCTCATTCCAGAATTCATTCAGCCAACCAGCCACAAATCTGCCTTATGCCAGCATTTATGATATTAAGTTCACGCATGTGCCCAAAAGAAAGTTTGACTGCAGAGTTCATTGAATCTGGTCCTACGGGTTGCTGTCATTGTTGCAGTTGTTGTGGTTGTTTTCCCACAGAGAGGCATCCTGAGTCAAGCTGTTAAAAGTTCTCGGAACGCAAACCGTCCAAGGAGAGCCCTTCATGGCTTGTTCAATTGCTAGGGAGGACTAGGAAGGAGACAGAGAAGTAATTCACTTCATTGTGCTCCAGATGCTCAGTTCTGAGCTTCCTTGTTCTCTCCACAAAGGGCTAGAAAGTTCTCTTTTACTCAGGGATGTAAAATATTGGTTAGGTTAAAAAAAAAAAAAAATCTGTTGAATGACATGAATCACACTCGATGAGTCACCTCTCCGGCACCAGGCAGGCAGAATTTCCCTCCAGCCTGTCTTCCTGGGGTTCCTCTGACTAGACCAGAGTAAATTTGGACTTGAGGACCCAAAGGCTGAAGCCCTGCCCCATTAGCACACTCCCAACCTAGGGATAGCACGAAAGGTGCTGGATACTTGAGGGTCATTTGGGGTTCAAAGGACCACTGATGTCCTTCTCAGGGCTAGAAAGGAAATGGTTTCTCCTGGTTGTCCCAACTCTCTTGTGTTTATAAGCCAAGAGTACGGCACAAAGTCAAGGGTCTCACTAGCAGGCAGGACCCAGAGGACGAGGCTCCTAGCATTGAGGCCTCAATTCAGGCAGTAGCAGAAGGGATGGAAAGGAGGGGGTCAGAGACAGGGGATGTTGAGGAAGCAAAATCTATGGGTCCCAATGATTTACGGAAAGTGAGCAGTGTGAAGAGGGCAGGGCCCAGGATGACACCCAGGCGTCTGGTTGTAAGAGCATGGTGTTCTCCAGAACAGAGAAGGTAGCAAGCCTCAGTTTGCAACTCCTGTAGCACATGCAAGTGGACATATCCAGTAGACATTGGGTTTAAGGGACTGGAAATCAGGGGCAAAATCTATTTGAACCACAGGTTTGAGAGTGATGAGAATATAGGTAATGTTGAAGCCACAGGACTGGAGATGAAATGGTCCAGAGGGAGATGTAAAATGAAAAAAGAGAAAACGATGGTGCTCAAGGGAGCAACATTTAAGAGACAGTGGGCGGAGGGTGGGGGGTGGTTATTAGAAAGAATGAGAGGGAGTTCCTTGGTGGCACAGGGGGTTAAGAATCTGGTGTTGTCACTCCAGTAGCTTGGGTCACTGCTATGGCTCGATCCTGGCCATGGAACTTCCACGTGCCACAGGAACAGCCAAAAAAGAAAAAAAGAATGAGAGAGGAAAGGGGAGCTCCAGAGTGTGGCTTCCTAGAAGTCAAAGGTGGTAAATCTTACTCCAGCATCATTCCCGAGGCCTGGCCTGCAAGAGGTCTCAGCATGTGTTTGATGAACTGGTTACTGTCCCACGGGATTATTCTGCTGCTCCTTAATGGTCTTCTCACAGACCACTTTATCTCCCTGGCTTCTGGGAAACTCTCTTCAACAGAACCCCTGTTCCAGAATTCCTAAGCTACAGGCTACTTACAGGCAGGATGCCTTTATTGCTGCAGTGAAACGAACTCTTACCACACAAGCACAGAGCCTAGGACCAGAGCTATTTCTTGCACATGCTGAGCTGGTCATAACAGCCCTGGCATTTCCCACAGGTATGCTCATATTTCAGGATTCAGGGCTGCCCACCTTGCGGTTCTCCCAACAGACCCCAGACTCTGCCATACTGGCAAGATGGACCCATTTGTCTTGACTCCATGGTCAAGGCTGAAAGGTACACAGACACCAGCTGGGGTTCTTTTGTTCCAAAATGCTTCGTGAACAACGTATTTTGCCTCCTACCTTAAGTTTTTTCCTCCACCATTTAAATTAGCTAGAGCACTTTTTAAAGGAAAGATTTTTTTCCCTCTCTTTGAGATTAAAAATAATATAAGCAGCTGCAGTTCCCAAAATATCTCCCTTGCCCTGGGGCCAAGTGTTTTAAATACTATCATCAGGACCCATTCCAGAGAGTTTTGCCTTTCCCAGGTGTCATGTCACAAGCAGTTACCTCTCCCTTAGCTCTATGCAGGGGACCCCTCCCAATCCAGCTCCTGCTTAAAATCCGGCAACTACAATCCCAGGACTCTTTACATGGCCTTAAGGTCCATGTTACTTTGCTAGCCCCACCTCACCCTCCACACCCAGTCCTGCAACTCCAAAGACTCCTTCCAGGAGCAGCATTCACAAACATGTAGGTTCTGAGTAGCTATACTCACATAACCAATTCTATTTACAGACCCACAATAGAAAGAAAAACTAAGAAATAGTGTCAATTCATCAGGGAGAAGGATTCTGTGACTTAAGATCATAAACCACACTACTGCCTAAGTCTCTAACCTTAGGAAATCTATTCATTGAATCCCACACTATGATGGTGACAGACATAGCTAAAGGTACTTGAATAAACTTCATATTCATCAGAGCATAAAAGACATGGAAGTGATAAGTGCATGGATATTTCACAATGATGAAAAAGGAAGGGGTATTTAGAAACTTGATGTGTCATTCATTACTTATTCAGCCAATGCATGCCAACTTTGTGCCAGGAATAGTACCAAACTCCACACTCATTGTCCAGGCCGCCAAGCCACCATCCACCAGGAAGTTGAAGGGATCAATTCTTTTGAGAAGTACAAGGTCAGTGAAACCTCCTTGAAGCTTTGATCTTTTTCCATGTAGCTTTGATCTCTCTTCTACTCTCTGCTTCCTCTGCTCTGTTCCAACCTACCCTTCCTCCTCCATTCCAGTCCTTTCCAAAGATACCTCAAGACTCCCTGCTGCAGAACTGAAGATCTCCCCTTCTTCTTCTGTGACACGTGGGCTTCCCCTGAAGACATTCTGTCTTCTCAGGCTGTCATTCAGGTGGAGCTTGCTCAGTCTCCCTCACCCACAACATCTGGACCAGAAAAACAATACTCCACACTCCTGTCAAAGGCCCTGGTCCTTTGAGACTTAAACTCTCCAGCTCCTCCACTTGCTTCTCTTCTTCATAGCTGTGAGCGTAGACCTGACTTCTCTCCTTGAGTCCCTGAAGGCTTCACCATTCAGGCCCTGCTTTCCTCCTGAGTGGTTTTAATGTCCCACAGAGAATCCGCCCAATAACCCTGCCTCCCATTTCCTTGATTCCAGCACCACTACCATCTTCATTCCACTTCAGCCACTGACTTAGGTCTAGTTCCCCAGAAGCAGTTCCCCAAGATAAAGACTGTTTTGCAAGTAATTTATTTAAGCAGGTGCTTCCAGGGGAGTTCAGAAGGGAGCTGGAAAGGAGGGAAATGAAAGGCAAGAAACCAAGCAAGGGTGTGATTCCAGGTGAAGCCCCCAGTTGCTGCCTGAGCCCATGGGGAGCTCTGCAGCATAAATTACATCCTGTCCTTTGTCTTGCCTTGAGGTAAGGGAGCTCAGCTTTCATTCCTGTGACAGAAAACCCCTGGGGGAGATCAACACCCAGGAGCCTTCAGTAAACCAAGAAAAGCACTCTGCAAAAGGCTGTGGGTACGTGCTACAAGGGGAAAAGCTCGCGGACTCTGGGGGAACAGGTGCGCAGAACCAGGAAAATGCTCTGGGAGAGCTCGTGGAGTACCCACAGCGTGCACGACACTTGTCTCCTCCTGTGGCCACATCCTGAACCTCGTCATCACGAGAAATATCCCCGCTTCAGAAAAATGCTCAATTAAGGAAACCCGCTGCTGACTTGAGCATCTGAGTCTTCCGGCTCTCTCCCTTAATTACCAACCCGCAGCATACCCTGCATCTGCTCTCCCGCCCTCTCTCATGCCCTCCCCACGTTCTGTTTCTACTTTCCCCTGTTCCCACGTGACACTCTTCAGCTCACAGACTCAACTCCCATTCCTTCTGTCCTTTTCTGGAGCTACCTGGAAATATCCCCTTGTTATTCCTTTTCTCTGCACAGGGTCCATATCCAGGCTGCTGAATGCTGCCAAGAAAATGGAACAGCCTGGGATTTGCTGCCATTCTCAACCCAGGGTTTCCTTCCTCACCTGGCCCTCAGCACCCACAGCAAGCTGCCCTGTTTCCCTACTCAGAGATGGCAGTCAGATTACAGGTCATGAAGACATTCAGGGGGTACCTTGTTTTTACCAAACCTGAAACTATATATGAAAATCCCTCTGCAAGATTGATATTTCCTTTCCAAAAGGATTTTCTGGAAGCGCATTTACAAAGCAATCTCTGCACGCCTCTAAAATGGACTTTGGTTTATACTCATGTATATTTTTTTTTGGCCACACCTACAGGATGCCGACGTTCCCGGGCCAGGGATCAAACCCACACCACAGCCATGACCCAAACCACTGCAATGGCAATGCCAGATACTTAACCCACTGAGCCACACGGGAACTCCGATGCTTATACATTTTTAAGGACAAACAGCTTATGTAGAATGAGGTGTGCCCGCACTCTGCCCTTCCCCCAGGGTCACCGAGATGGAGTCTCAATGACCCAGGACATCCTGCTTTTGCAAGCAGCCTCAGCCGTCTTCATCCGCCCATGCAGCTGCTCCCAGCTCGTTTCACAGTCACTTAAACCTCCAAAAAAAAAAAAAATTAGGGGGGAAAATTTTTTTTAGATGGTTCTTCCTTCACTGTGCCGCAAAAATGAATGAGATCTGTCAAAGGGAGAAAAGGTTTCTATGAACCACCTTATAGAATGGCTCTGCATTTCAGCAGCACCCTCTGGATCGTTTCCTCTAAAGCGGCCCCTCTAACGCAGTATCAGTGCTGCTGACACCAGCAACATTTCCGTGATTTACTGCAAATGCGGCTCTCAGAGGCTGGGAGTCAGTGAGGGTGAGCGGAAGCAGGAACCTGGAAAGGGAAAGAATTTAGTGCTCACAAGGCCGGGGAGATTGCGATGCAGAAGATGTAGAAATCCAGTTCCCTGAAGAAACATTTTGAAATATTCTTAATAGCTCTAATTAGTGAAGGCTTCAAGGAACCAGCTGATTTACTGAAAAATTAGGGGAAGAGATCTTAAAAAGTGGGGAAAGGAATCTTCAGTAAACCTAGCAAGACCTAGGTTTGGGGTCAGGGACAAAACAGAGTCTGGTGAAAGCTAGAATCAGTGCTTCCAAGGGAAATCCTAAAGCCAAATGAGCTTCCAGGGGGGCTTTCTGCACTAGAGAGCTGCTGAACGTAGGCTGGACCTTCTAGCTGGATCAATACCTCACTCCACCTCCAAAATATCTGGAGGGTAAATGCCTCCAGATACCCCTTGAACAGGGACCCTCCATCTCTGAATCTTCCACAGTCCCAGTGCACTGCATGTAATAAGGACGCAAGTCATGGTTACAGAATAGATTCGCCAGACATTTCTCAAGTCCCGCTGTGCTTCAGGCACCAGAAGGTACAAGGCAACGGAGCAGAGCCCTGCCATCTAAGATCTAACCAAGGTAAAAGGATGGCTGAATGGGGAGCGGGGCAGTTACTTTCACCTCCACTCCCAGGTCATTCAGAAAAGACCCAACACTCAAGGGTCTAGAGAAGGTGTCCAGAATCTCAGAGAGCAAACAGATCCTTGTATGGATCACATAAAAGCTACCAAGCTTCCATGCTGGTCCAGAAGCTGTTTCATAAGAAATGGGTCTTAAAGCAAGTGTGCCCAGAGCTTGCTTCAGCATCGTTATCAAGAGTTAAATCCCGGGAGTTCCCGTCGTGGCTCAGTGGTTAACGAATCTGACTAAGAACCATGAGGTGGCGGGTTCGATCCCTGGCCTTGCTCAGTGGGGTAAGGATCCGGCGTTGCCGTGAGCTGTGGTGTAGGTTGCAGACGCGGCTCGGATCCCGCGTTGCTGTGGCTCTGGTGAAGGCTGGCGGCTACAGCTCCTGTTAGACCCCTAGCCTGGGAACCTCCACATGCCACGGGTGCGGCCCTAGATAAGGCAAAAAGACAAAAAAAAAAAAGGTTAAATCCCTCTTCCACGCTGCCACTTTCTTATAGATCCTCTGACCCAAATCTGTTGCCCAGGCAGATTTCTATGTGATTTGGGTCAGTTGCAATTAAGCAATCATCATAAACATACTCCCTTCAAGGAACTGCCCAGTTATAAGAACCAAGGGGCATTATTCAAAATCCTATTTTTTTATGGATTTGTGCTTGCATGGGCACTTTAAAGACTATTTTCTACAGCAGATGGTAATGCTGATTTTGCCAGCAGAAGAGTTTAGCTAGTGACTGAGTTCTTGAGCCTACAGTTAGAATAATGACAGTGATACCACTTACAGACCAAATCTTCAAACTAAAAATATCCAAGAGCAGTGTGGACTAGATCAGAGGTGCAACTCTTCCTTTAAAGAGTTTTATTCTTAAGGTTTGAATTTTGAGTGGAAATTCAATGAAATGGAAAGGAATTTAAATTTTAAGTGGAAATCACAGATACAAAATTCCATTGGAAGGAAGGAGTTAGAGAAACCTAACAGACATAATACAGAAATCAAACCAAACATTCCTTCACAAGGAAGGGTTTTGTCCTAAAAGTCTGAATTTAAGTGGAAATTCAACTGAACTGAATAGAATTCAAACTTTTAAGTGGGAATGACAGAACTACAGATAGAGATGTAAAATTCCATTTGCAGGGAGAATTTTGTTCTAAAAATCTGAGCACCTCTGAACTATTCCACACAAGTCTTGGATATAATGTACTGTGTTATATATTACAAACATAATATATTAATATATCATTATATACTGCACTATTTATAATATGATATAACATATCTCAAAGCAGGCTACATACTTGGAGTTTATGGGCCCACATTCATATAAGCTTTATCTCCATCTTGTCCCTGCACTGGGTCCTCAGACCTCCTTGGGATCCAGAAAAATCATGAAACACAGCTAGAAAGCACAAATCTGGAGAAAGAGCACCAAAGAGAATTCCAGAACTTGAGTTCTGATCCAAGATTTGTGCCAACCAGCTCTGCCACTTTCAGCATCTACTGTGGGAGCAGAGGACCTGGGTACAAATGCCAGCCTGTGTCACTTAGTCTCTCTACTACTTATTCTCTCCCTTACCTAGAAAAAGGGATTCAGTAAAGTAACCTGCCTCATTGGGTTACACTGCAAACTAAATGAAATCAAACTCATTGGGTGCTTAGTGTATTGAATGTTTGCAGTGAGTATTTGATGATTGCTAGTTGTAACAATAACTAATTACTGGATAAGGTCTACAGAACGAAGACGTGTTCCTGAGCATTGAATGCACTGCTAACTGAATATACTTGCATTCACCTCATTTTGTGTGTTGTTCAGACTAGTGTTATCGTAAATATCATTAGGGACTGTCACCTCTTCCTCTCCAGAGACTGCTTAATTGAAATCCAACAGCATTCATCTTCACCTGTTAGCTTGTTGGCTTCCTATGGTAGCTCCGGTTGCCCCCACAGCAATTAGCATAAGGTCTTGACAAAATCAGTGTTCCATTAGCGTTTCCTAAATGAAAGAGAGCTTAACGGTCCTAATAAATCAAACTTTGAATTCCTTCAATAAATAAAAGAGACCCTGATTTCAGAGCGTGTCCAAAATTTAGAAGTGCAGTGGATCCGTTAAGCCAATCAGCCTCATAACTGGCCTCCTAGTGAAACCTCAAAGCAGGCTGTATTTTTTCAAAACTGGCCACATCTCCCATCCTGCCTGCACTTCCCACTGTGTAACTTTGATATTCTACTTGTGAAGGTAGAATCTATGCTCCCTTTCCTGGAATCTGGACAGGCTTGTGACTAAAGCAGAAGTGGCCTCCAAAGCTGTCACAAAAGATACACCGCTTCCTGGTTCTCATGACACACTCACTGTTGGAACCCAGCTGCCATATAGTGAGGAAGCCCAAACAAGGCCATGTGGAGAGACCACATGGAGTGGTCCTATGTAGGTGTCCCAGCCAACAGCCAAGCTAAGATCCTGGCTGAGAGCCAAAATCAACTGCCAGTCACGAGCAAAGGTGCCTCCAGTTGATTCCAGCCCCCGCCACCACCCTCCCACCATCAATACTCATAGCCTTCAAGCCTTCCCAGGGGAGGACTCAGACACGGTGGAGCAGACAAGTCATCCCTGCTAAGTCCTGCCTGATTTCCCAAACCACAGAGCCCCTGAGCACAATAAATGCTTGTTTCATGCAAGTAAGGTGGCATGATACTTTATACAGCAATAGCGATAAAGTGGTTTTCATCTGTATTACAGTAGAGGAACTGTTCATAAAATTGAGCCATGGCAAAAACCAGGAACAGAACCCAAGCATTCTAATCACTGACTAATAAGCAAATTGAAACAAGATTCTAAAATAATACTCTTTTTATATGTAACACACCTTGTTCTTCATCTATTGAAGTGCACCATATACTGAGCAAATATTAACATTAACATCATTATCATTTATCGAGTACTCATAATGTACAAGGCCGACTCCAGATACTTTACACACATTCAGCCTTTTAAATATTAAAACTACTCTATGAAGTAAGTACTAATATTACCCTATTTTACAGATGAGCAATCAAAGCACAAGACTAGTAAGAGGCAGGGCTCGGATTTAATCTATCGATCTGCTTCCAGAGAGAATAATCTGATAGAGTGCATTTAGGGATGCTTCTCAAGCCTTACGCGCCATGAAAAATCACATATAGGAAGAAAGTAGCACAGTGCTTGGCAGGAGTCAGCATTCAATAAACGTGTCTCCCTCCTTCCCCACCATTGACTCAACGTAGATGGCCACAGTTCCCAAAGCAAGTGATGCCCCACTTAACCCAAATGGACACCACTCACATTTTGCTTCACTCCTTGTTCATCTGACTGATGATTTCTACATCTTCATCCCCAGCTCTGACCTTTATCAGAACTTGGGGGCTCAATTGTCTATTCAATATCTCCACTTAGATGTGAATTCGCTTCTCAAAGGTACCCGAATGTGATCGAAAGAGAAAGCTTGTTTTCACTCATACACACCCCAAATCTACCTCTTGCCCGGACTTTCCCTTCTCATTGAATGGCACTGCCGATCACCCAGGGGTACTGCGAAAAAGTCTGGAGTATGTTGTGGTTCCACTCCGCCCTGGCCACCTCAGCCAACCCAGCCAATGATTCCTTCCAAATATATGGTGATTACCACCTCTCCCCATCCGGACCCCACTGCCCAATCCAAACTGCACAACGGCATCCTAACCAGCCAGCCTCTTCCACTGCTGACCCTGCTCCTGCCCACTCACAGCAGTCAGGGAGACTTCTTCTTAAAATGTAAACTCAACCCTACCACCGCCTTGTTTAGAAACTTCTAGAGGATTTCCCTTACCCACCCACCTCGCTCCTTGGTTCTCCACAGTTTGACCACTGTCTCCCTCCCCAACCTGATCTCTAACCTCACCACCCTCCAGCCACACTGGCCTTCCTGTTTTTTCCAAGTTAGCTCTCACCTCTGGGATGTCCCAGCTGCCGGAAGATGCTAGAAGGGTAGGTCTTTCTCAATGCTCCAGCTCCTGGTCCATGCTACCCCTTTGAAGAAGAACTTCCTGCCTCAGCACCACATTGCAGAAAGGCCACTCTCCCCTCTCTAGGCCACTCACTCTCTAGCCCATTGCCGAACTTCATTTTCTTCAAGGCTGAAATTGGATTCTGTGCTTATGCGGTTGATTACTGTGTGTCTCTCCCACTGGAGAATAAACTTCCCACCTAGAGTATCAGACTGGAACTGTTTCATTCATCACTTTGTCCCAGCACCTGGACCAGTGCCTCCTACATCACAGATGTTCAGTTAATATCCATTTGATAAAATGAATGAACCCCTTTACTGGACTATAAATCCCTGGCAGGCAGGCAAGAGTAATTATTCATCTTTGTATCCCAAGTTCTGGACCCAGTGTCTATCCCGTAGTAGGTGGTGAAAGAAAGAAAGGGGGTTAGGGAGAGGGAATAAGAGAGAGAGGAAGAGAGAGAGAGGATGAGAGAGGAAGAGAGAGAGGGAGGGAGGGAAGGAGGAAGACAGCCACAATATGTCACTGAATTTTTCTCACTTGTGATTTTATACATTAAAGCCCTAAAATATCCTAAACTAAGTCCCACATAGTATGCATTTCAGCAGTCATCATTATCGAAAAATAATTACTCAAACTTGAGGCTGTCTTAAAAAGCTGAAATGTATGCATATACATATATTCATTCCTTTGTTGTACACTTGAAACTAACACAACTTTGTAAGTCAACTATATGCTAATAAAATTTTAAAAATTAAAAAAATTTTAAAAACAAAACTTTCACTAGTAGAATACCAAAAAAAAAAAAAGCCAAAATGTAGGGACGCCCTACCTCAGCATGCAGAAGTTCCCGGGCCAGGGATCAAACCCAAGCCACAGCAACAAGCTGAGCTGCTTAGCCCACCATGCCACAAGAGACTGCCATCAGCCATAATTTAACAAGCATTTTCCTATTAGCCAATCTGTGGACCTGTTTAAAAGGTAATGTCTCCTTGGAATTCGTGTCATGGCACAGTGGAAACGAATCAGACTAGAAACCAGGAGGATGCGGGTTTGATCCCTGGCCTTGCTCAGTGGGTTAAGGATCTGGCTTTGCCATGAGCTGTGGTGTAGGTCACAGACATGACTCGGATCCCACGTTGCTGTGGCTGTGGTGTAGCCCGGCAGCTGTTGCTCCTTTTCGACCGGTAGCCTCGGAACTTCCATATGCCACAGGTGCAGCCTTAGGGAAAAAAAAAAAAAAGCAAAACATAAAAAAAGAGAGATTGGATTAAGATGGCGGAATAGAAGGACTGGAGCTAAACTTCTCTCCCGAAAAACAGCAAAACTACAACCAAATGCCGAGCAGCCTTCAACCAAATGGACTGTAAACTTCCAAAAAAGGTATTCTACTCCAGAAGACAAAGAGGAGACCATATCAAGAGGTAGGAGGGGCGATTATGCGATAGAAGCAACCCCATACCTCCCGGGTGGGAAGCCCCACAGACTGGAAAGTAACTGCATCACAGAGACTTAGCTACAGGACTGAGAGTTCTGAGCCCCACGTCAAAACCCCACGCCTGGGGATCAGGCACAGGGAGAAAGAGCCCCCGGAGCATCTGGCATTGAAGGCCAGTGGGGCTTGTGTGCAGGAGCTCCAC